>CAUYRT010062360.1:0-15380 GCA_963574885.1 Lepilemur ruficaudatus | reverse complement strand
AATTGGACAACTAAAAATATATAGAAAATATTAGCCAAGCATGGTGGCACATGCCTGTAGTCCCAGCTACTCAGGAGGCTGAGGCAGAAGGATTGCTTGAGCCCAGGAGTTTGAGGTTGCTGTGAGCTAGGCTGATGCCACAGCACTCACTCTAGCCCGGGCAAGGGAGTGAGACTCTGTCTCAAAAAAAAAAAAAATTATTTCTTGCTCATACAAAGTCTGCTGTGGGCCTGGGTGACCATATAGGGCAGAAGTCTTCGTGCCCTGGCTCAGTGATATAGCTGGCTTCTGTCATGTGGCACCTCAGTGCTTGCAGAGCTCCCCGTGCACTGTTGCCCTGGCAGGGGACAATAGAGCATTCCGCACTGGCCCTTAAAGGCTTCTATAAGGAAGTGACACACCCAACACTTCCACTCACATTTTATTGGTCAAAATAAGTCACATGACCATGCCTGAGTTCACAGGAGTCTTATTGATGGTGCTGAAAATTCAGTGGGAAAATACACCCGACACATTTAATTCATTCATCCGTAAGTATTCACTGAGCACCTATGGTGTGCCAAGCACTGTTCCAGGAACTGGGTACATAGCTAGGAGTGAGTACGTAGCAGTGAACAAGACAGACAGAAATCCCTGCCCTTGGGGGGCCACACGCTGGTGGAGGAGACAAAATTCTGGATAAATATACAGTATGTCGGTGGGTGATAAATGACAACCACAGTGTTGGCACAGGCTAAATCAGAGATCTGAGAGGACCTTCCCTAGATCACCAGATGTGTAGACATGAGGCACAAAGAGTGAGGCACTAAGGGGGGACTAGAGAGGGTCTCAGTAATAGAGTGGTGGCCTCGTGTGCCAGGACAGGGGCTGTGTGGACACTGCTGTGCTTGCAGAGCCTCCGCGTGGAATTCTGGCTGTGTGCAGCTGGGAACATCCAGGCAAAGCTGCCAGCAGCTGTGCTTCTCACTTTCCCGAGGAGGAGGAGATGAGGGCAGAGAGGTGACAGGGCAGATCACTAGGGGTTTGGTGGCTGCGGTGAGAACTTTGACTCTTACCTGGAGGGAGGTGCAGCCGGGGCAGGGCTCTGAGCCAGGAGGGCCCTGACCTGACTCAGGTCTTCCCAGGCTCCCTCTGGATGCAGGAGGGGAACAGATTGTGAAGGCAGGGACAGAGCAGGAGATCAGAAATCTGGCTGCTGGGATGTCCAGGCCAGAGGGGATGGAGGCCGGGCCAGGGTGGGGGCAGTGGAGTGGGGAGAAGAGTTGAGATTCTGTAGGTGAAGCCAGTAAGATTTGCTGACAGATTAGAGTGGGTGTGAAGGAAAGAGAGGGGTTAAGGACGACCCTGGGGTGTTTGGCCTTAGACAGAGTTGCTGCTGCCTAGGTGGGGAAGAGGCTGGGCGCCCAGTTGCTCACGTCTGTAATCCTAGCACTCTGGGAGGCCGAGGCGTTTGAGCTCAGGAGTTCAAGACCTAGGTGGGGAAGGTGGGGAGGAAGCCAGTCCAGCAGGAAGGTCAGGAGCTCAGTTTAGAGTGTGTAAAGCCTGAAACGCCCCTAAGATCCTCCACCCTTTCCCATGAAGACGGTGAACAGGATGCAGGGTGCAGGAGCCTGGAATCAGGGGAGGTGTCTGGCCTGAAGATAGACATTTGAGTGTTGACTGCCTAGAGAGGGAATTTAAGCTGTGTGTGTAGAGGAGGCAACCTACGGTATAAGTGGTACCGGGAGGAGGACCAAGACCTGAAACTCGGGGCTGGCCAGGATGAAGGGGTCAGGGAGCCAGAACTAGATGACAATGTGATTACAACTGGCAGTACTACGCGAAAGTATGAGATATTTTAAGAGCATGTAACTGGAAGCCTCACCTAGTTTCAGGTGGGCATGGAGACAGGGAGGGCTTCCTAGAAGAAATGACTCCTGAGTTGACATCCAAAGCGTCAGTAGCTACAAAACCAGGCCAAAAAAAAGAAGAAAAAAGAATGGAAGGACAGTTCCAGGCAGGGCGCACAGCCCACGCTGCAAAGTCCTGGCAACAACTCAGTCCAGGGAGAGGGCAGAGGACGGGAAAGCTGCTCAGTCTGGTCGGGAGGGGTGTGGTGAGATGGGAATCCAGATTAGTCATCACCAAAAGATTTGAAAGATTTGTCACCAGCCAAGCCCAGGTTCAGACTGGTCCTGGACCCTCTGTGACCCTGCCTTTCAGAATCTCCATTTTCTCTGTTAAATCCTGCCTCACAGACAAGGCTTGTGTAGCAGTTGTCTTGGCCTGGCCCCAGCAAACCCTCAGGAAGCATTAGTTGCAAATGCAGATTTGTCTGTTGTGATCTTGTTATTTGAGCTATTATCATATTAATTATATTATCAAGGAGTCAGGCCGGTCGTGGTGGCTCACGCCTCTAATCCCAGCATTTTCCGAGGCTAAGGCAGGAGGATCGCTTAAGGCGAGGAGTTTGAGACCAGCCTGATCAACAAAGTGAGACCCTGTCTCTACAAAAAATAAGAAAAATTAGCCAGGCATGGTGGTGCACACCTGTACCCCCAGCGACCTGGGAGGCTGAGGCAGGAGGAGGACAGCTGGAGCCCAGGAGTTGGAGGCTGCAGGGAGCTATGATTGTGCCACTGCACTCCAGCCTGGATGACAGAGCAAGACCCTATCTCAAAAAAAAAAAAAAAAAAAAAGTGTCCATACGTAAGGGTGGTTAAGGATACAGGCTAGGGAGCTTGGCTGCCTGAGTTTAACCTCAGAATCAGTTTACTTATCTGTAAAATGGGGATAATAGCACCTTGTGGGCAGGGCTGTTATGAGGACAAATGAGCTGACATATGTAAAGCACTTGGGAGAGCGCTTGGCAGCTGTGGTTTTGTCGGTAATACCTAAGGATAAGCAAGAGCCAACTGCTGAGGAATGCAGGTGCGCTCCAGGCTGGGGGAACAGCATGGACACACACAGAAGCTAATAGCTGCCATTTACTAAGTTTATCACTTAATTCTAATGGAGCCTAGTGAGGGGGAGGCCAACTCATGTTCACGTTTTAGAGATGAGAAAATCTCTGCACTGTTTTGAGGTCGAGAAGTTATTATGAAGCAGAGCCAGGATTCACACCCAAGCCCAGCCAGCCTCCACGGCAGGGGCTAAGGGCCAGCCAGCCTGCTCCCCTGAGCACCCCTGAAAAGTACGGGGCACAGGTTTGCACCCGCGGGCAGGCGAAAGGCCTCCAAAGGCGGATTCAGTCGCCGTTTTGCGCCCAGTCTGCCTCCCCCTCCTCAGGGACCTCGGGAACATCTGGCCTCGGAAACCAGGCCATGGCCAAAGGTCTCCCCCTGTGTTCGCGGCTCTCTTTAGAGACTGGACGACTGAGGATACACTTCTGGCTCGTCCAGGAAAAAAATGACTCTGATAATTCTGGTGACCCCGCGGATGGGAGAAGGCACAAGGCATCTTTCGTACGCGGCCATCCGGCCTGCTGCAGGCACCGGAGAAATCCAGTCTAGTCCCGGTCCTTGCCACAGATATGGGCCACAGCTTGTGAGCCAAAAAAACTCGGGGCCTCCAGGTGCTCTTTGTCGCGTGAAGGCCTGGAGAGGGGCCGCGTGCAGAATCCCTTTTTGAATGGACCGAAAATTGCAATCGTGGCAAGGTACTGGCAGGCCTCAGGGCGGATATTCACACTTTGACACTGGATTGTCACCTCGGCAGTCTCGTCCCGGGCGGCTTCACCCAGGCTTGAGGGGTGTCGGGGGGAAGACCTCCTACCTGTAGAGTCGGGCGGGGTTAGAACCTCCGGCGCCGGAAACATGCAGGGCGGAACCACAGAGGCCGCACCCCGCGACCAGGGGTGGGGGTAGCGGGGTGGGCGGGTCGGCCCGCGCAGGCGCAGTTTCGATACCGGCTCTAGGACCGCGCGGATGACAGCTGGGCAGCGGTGCAGGGTCTAACCCGGAGCAGCTGCCTGAGTCACCGGCCCCGCCCTCCGGAGCCGGACGCAGCGGGAGGCCCGGGAGCAGCAGACCGACCGCGGACCGCCGGACTTGGGAGGTGGTGAGCGCCCGGCCCAGACTACCCCCGCACCTGTAACCCACGCCTTGGTGACCCCCAGACCCGGCTGCATCTCAAAGTCCCGCCCGCAGGGGTCCCCCAGACCAATGATCTCAGATTCGAGCCCCTAGACCTGTTCGACCCCCGTCATCCCGTCCCGGAGGCCCTTCCTCTCCTCACCCTGTCTCGTGATCTAAAATACAAGCCCATAGGTTTGAGAGGTACCGCGTGAATTCTTCCTTGGGGCGTCCAGAACAACAACCGTGGGTCTGTGGTCCCAATTCCAGTGGGGGACCCCGTTATTCCGGGCTCACAGCCACGATCTTAGACCCGAGCCCACAGTCCCAGATGTGACACTGTAATCCCGCCGCTGGGAGTACCTAAATATTCAACTCCACATTCCGGGTTTCCTAAACCCCGCCCCAGGGGCCTTCGGGCCAAGGATATCCGATCCGCGTCCCGGACCCGCCAAGGACCCCTAAATTCAATTCTGGGCCTTTGGATCTCAGATTCGGGCGCCCAGACAAGTCGGGCATGCCTTACACCAATTTGGGGTCCCCGTCAGGAGACCCCCAGCAGAGCTGTACCCTCCCCTTAATGACGCCCATGCGTGCACTCAATGCAGGCTCCCCCGCAAGCCCGACGGGGTTTCAGACCTGCCCCTCCGTTCCTGTCCCTCCCGTCCGAGGACTACCCTCTCCCAGAAGCCCAGACCTCCAGCCGGAGGATCGGCCCCCACTGGGAGGCCTCAGATTCCTCCTCCAAGTCCAGCTGCCGGAAATGCGCATTTGGGGGCAGGGACGGGCTCAGGGGCGAGGCGGCCGCCTGACCCTCTTTCTCCCCCTCAGGAGTGAGTCGCAGCCATGTTCCTGGTTAACTCGTTCCTGAAGGGCGGCGGCGGCGGCGGCGGCGGGGGCGGCGGGGGCCTGGGTGGGGGCCTGGGGAATGTGCTTGGAGGCCTGATCAGCGGGGCCGGGGGCGGCGGCGGCGGCGGTGGAGGCGGCGGAGGCGGTGGCGGCGGCGGGACGGCCATGCGCATCCTAGGCGGAGTCATTAGCGCCATTAGGTAAGGCGGGGCCTAGAGGGGCGTGGTCTGGAGGAGGGGCGGGGCCCAACCAGAATAGATGGGATTAACCTCGAGCTTGACCTGGGACCCTTAATTAGGCTGGGCTGGCCTGGGCAGGGAGGCTGGCCTTAAGGGGAAGGACCCTAATGATGCTGATGTCTGTGGGGGCGTGGCTTGACGTGGGCGTGGTCTGTTGTGTGGTCAATAAAGAGAATATTGGCCCTCAGGGCAGGGATCCGGGGTTTTGGGAGGTGGGGCTTAATGGGGCTGGGCGCGGCCCGCATTGGCTATTCTGGAGATGAACGTTGAAAGGGCGGAGCCAGTGAGTCTCGAGTGACACTTCATAGGGGCGGGGCTTGACATAGGGGCGCGACCTGCTGTCTCAGGTGAGCGGGTGAGCCCAGGAGTGGCCCAGATTGAATGCGATAGGGGAAATGGCCCAGAAGGAACTGGGCCTGGCCTGGAATTGGCTGGGTTAATGGAGAAAAATGCCCTGGTGGGGTAGGGCAAGTTATCTGTTGGACTTAAGTAGCCATGGCTACTTAGCAGGGATCCCTCGGAGGGGCGGGGACTAATGTAGCTGGGACAGGATGTTGGGAAGACAGGAATTCAGGAAGGCGGGCGATGGAGTAGGGTCCTGGGCAGATGAGACCTAAGGAGAATGAGGCTCCAGGAGGCCGGGGCAGAGCCTCTAAGAAGTGAGCCCTCGAAAGGGGGGGTAATTTGAGTCTGGGTGGCATTTCGGGTTAATTGAGTGGGGCCAAGATAATTCTGGAATCTGCCATTGGGTAGGTGCGCCCTGGCAGTAGTTGGGCCTACTATAGGGGTCGGTCCGTGGGTTTCCTCACAGGTGGGGTTGGCATGATACAGTGAGAGGAGGGGCAGAGGCAGGAGCAGGGCAGTGTGGATTGGGACAGGTGAGGACAAGGACAGTCGAAGGGCGCAGTGACCAGGTAAAGAAGGTGGCAGGCTGGGCTTTGGGAGGTTGGAGCTGGCGGTTCTGTGGGCGCTGCCCGTTGGAGGCCCCGCCCCCTGGCGCTAACCCCTCCTTCTCTCCTTTCAGCGAGGCGGCTGCGCAGTACAACCCGGAGCCCCCGGTAAGCGGCCCTCCCCAGCCAGAGACCCCCTCTTCTCCCTCCAAGGCCTTTTTCAGTCCCATCCCTGTTTCTTTAGAGAAGCCCCACCTTCCTCCTCCTTTTATGAAATTCCTCTGTCATTAACTGTCCCCGAACTTAGCCATGGGTCTTAGCCATGCTGCACATACTCCCGGTTCACTAACCACCCTCATTCCTCTGGTCATCGGGCCACCCAGCCCACTCTGACCCTCCCATCTAGGGTGCTTGGTATTGGGGGCTGTCTGGGCCACACCCCTCTTCCTACCTGCTCTGAGATCTCCTCCCTCTGCAGCCCCCACGCACACATTACTCCAACATTGAGGCCAACGAGAGTGAGGAGGTCCGGCAGTTCCGGAGGCTCTTTGCCCAGCTGGCTGGAGATGTAAGTAACCTGGGCCCTTCCCTTGGGCTGCCGTTGTACATACACAGTGACCATCCCGAAGCTCCCATTCTCCTTCATGACGTGCCCAGACCCCTTTCAGTCGCCCCTGACCCACCCCTAACTTCTGCCCACAGGACATGGAGGTCAGTGCCACGGAACTCATGAACATCCTCAACAAGGTTGTGACTCGACGTGAGTGACCAGGGTCAAGGCATAGGGCAGGGTTAGAGGCATAGGGGTGGGGGGGGCTGTGACCTCTGGCCTGTGACTTTCAACCTGTTCCCCACAGACCCTGACCTGAAGACTGATGGTTTTGGCATTGACACGTGTCGCAGCATGGTGGCCGTGATGGATGTATCCTTGGGGGCAGTCTGGAGGAGGCCCTGGGTGAAGAGGGAGTTTTCTGAGAGTATGCTTGGGCTAGCCAGGATGTAGCCTTCAAACCCCAAACGTGGATATGCATACATCAGAGCACACACTCGCCCACAGACGTGTGGCAATAAATAATACCACCCCCAGCTGTCACAGCTGGCATTTTGCTTACATTAACTGACTGAACCACAGCCACCCTGTTGGACAGGCATATTATCATTCTCCACGTTACAGGTGAGGAAACTGAGGCTCACAGAGAAGCAGTCGTTTGTCTGAAGTTATCAATAAGTAAGTGGCTAAGAATTTGGACTCAGGTCTTTTGGGCTTGAGAATCCAAGCTTAGAACACCATACACACATTTACACACACATGTACTCAAGAGCAAACCCACATACGTGCAGGCATGTGAAGGCATGTGCACAGGAATACACAAGCATGTTTGCACGTGGGCCAGCCACTAGCTGATCTTGGATATATGCACACTCAGTACGTAGGACAGTACGGACACACACATAGATACATGTCTGTGATCACCTGTGCATTGCATAGAGTGAAACGATCCCAACTCTGCCCCTTAAGACACGTTACCGAGAACCCATCTGTGCCTCAGTTTCCCTGCCTGTAAAATGAGGTGAGTGGTAATGGTGATACCAAGTTGGAGCTACACGCAAAAGGTTCAGCACGGTGGGTGGTGCACAGTAAGTGGTCTGTACACGTTAGTGGTTACTATGATCTTACGTGGATTCTTCCAGCTTTGAATTTGTTTCCTTCTCTGGGAATAATCCCGGTAGGGTTGGTGTCCTGAGGACCTTAGCACAGGGTCTGGTAACTTGACAAGTCTTGGCCATCATTGTTATTGAGAATTTATTAAATGCCAAGCCCTGAGCTAAGTGCTTTATAGCAATATCTCATTCAGTTTTTATCACAAACACAGCAGGGACCTGCCATCACCTTACCTCATAAATTTTAAGACATGCTTGTTTTTTACGTATCCTAACATTTATGAAATTGAATTCCTATCAAGAATTTTATAAATGAGGAATTAACTCTTTTCAGGTGAGGAATTTATAGTTTGGAGAAGTGCAATATAACACCCCATGGTTATGTCTAAAGAGAGTCCTTATATAGAAATATAAACTAAAACATATGGATAAAATGAAAAATTAGAGCACTTGCCAGGTGCCATGACAAGGGTTGGATGGGAGCTGGAGTTTTGGCTCGGGTTCTCCTGCTTGCTATCCCGTCATCACACACTGTGCAAACGGTGCAGGCACCTGGATGCTGCTGTCACTGTTCTTAACACCCTCCCACCAGAGCGACACCACCGGCAAGCTGGGCTTTGAGGAATTCAAGTACCTGTGGAACAACATCAAAAGGTGGCAGGTGTGTAGCAACCTGTGCAGTCCCTAGCACCCAGCCATGGAGATACCATGCCCCATGATGCTCAGCTGGACCCTGTCCTCTCTGTCCCCACAGGCCATATACAAACGGTTTGATGTTGACCAGTCGGGGACCATTTGCAGTAGTGAACTCCCAGGGGCCTTTGAGGCAGCAGGTATGGCCAGCAGGGACATGGCGGGGCTGGGAGTGGGACAGATGAGGCAGGCCCCACTGTGCTAGTCGGAGCCTGAATCCTGAGGCAGTGGCTTGAGCTGTGTGGCCTCCGTACCTAAGGGACTGACCCATTCTCAGGGTTCCACCTGAACGAGCACCTCTACAACATGATCATCCGACGCTACTCGGATGAGGCAGGCAACATGGATTTTGACAACTTCATCAGCTGCTTGGTCAGGCTGGACGCCATGTTCCGTGAGTGACACCCCAGCTGTCTTTCCCGGTGGGGATTTGTTCAGCTTCCATTGGCCAAGGTCTTCTCTAAGCCTGAGCTTGAGCGGGACAAAGCTAGAGGCACAGCAGTGACCAAAACAGCCCCGGTTCCTGCCCTGAGAGCTCACAGTCCGGTGGAGGAGAGACAGGTCACCAGGCGGTGGCAGCTCAGACTGGTTACAGCTGGGACGGGGGAAGCCTAGGCAGAGGGACTGGGGCTGTGAGGGGGAGGCTCTGGGGAAGCCCAGAGGGCTCCTCAACCCCAGGACGCACTGGTGCAGCCTAAGGGGTCAGGGAGGGCTCCCTGGAGAGGCACGTTTGAGCTGAGACCTGGGGAATGAAGAGGACGGAACCGAGTGAGAGAGTAGGGACTAGTGTTACAGGCCAAGGGAACAGCCTGCGCAGAGGCCTAGAAGGGAAAGAGAAGATGGTGCTTTTGCCTGGAGTCTGAGTTCCAAGAGTGCTGAACTCGAGTGGGATGGGGAGCACAACGCTGGGAGTGGTCAGTAAGGACCAGATCGCGGGGGCTTTAGGAGCATTAATGTACTGAGTCCTGAAGTCATCCCTGAGTAGTAGGAATTACCGTCTCCATTTGGTGGAGGAGGAACCTAGGGTTCCGGCAAAATTGTTTGCTCACAGCCACTCAGCTAGGAGGTTGCAAAGCTAGCATTTGAACTTGGGTCTGGCTGAGTTCTGAGCTGAATTGAGTGAGAGGAGGCAGGAGCAGGGGGCATGGTGAGGCATGCAGGGCTGTGAATGCCCAGTTCAGGGGTTCTCAGACTCTGCCAGGGGCACTGAAGAGCCATGGCAGATTCTAGGCAGGGGAGGGACGGGGTCAGGTTTGGAAGATTCCAAGAGCCCAGGGAGGACATTGCGCTAAGAGCGTGCTAGAGGAAGAGAGGCAGATGTGTGAGATGTCAGGAAGGTGGAGGGAAGGTGGGAGTGGACGATAGGGCAGCCGATGCCAAAAGTCGTATGTGGGAAGGCCCAAGAAATGGCCACTGGATCCGCTAGCAAGAAGGCCGACAGTAACCGCAGCGAACGTGGCGTGCGGGACACGGCTGTGCGGACGGCTGAGGGCCGTGACGCAGCGGTGAGTGGGACAGAGGAGGCGAGACAGTGGGGGCCCTTTGCCTGGGTTTGGCTGCGGGTGGGGAACATGGATCTGAGTTTCAGGGCAGGAGTGGGGACCACGCTAGACTCCAGGGGCAGGAAGTGGAGTCTGCAGAGCTTCCTTCCAGCAGCCTGTCTGGGTTGGAGCCAGAGCGAATGGAGCACAGACACCAGCCGGAAGCTGGGCCAGGGCAGAAGGGGGTGGCGGAGGTGGGTGGGGAGAGGGTGCTCAGTATACGGAGCCCGTTATCGACGTGGGTGACAGCTTAGGTTCCAGTCCCAATTTCCTTTCTTGCTATGTGACCTGGGCACATCGCTTCACTTCTCTGTGCTTTGTTTTAAAATGACACTTATCTCACAGAACTGGATAAAAGGAGTTAGTACAGGAAAGCACTTTACACAGTGCTCGGTACAGAGTAAATGGTCAGCAAAGTGCTAGGTGTGACTGTCGTGTGCTAGTATGATACCATCCCGAAAGCCAGTCTCTCTCCTCCTTCCCCCAAACCTTCCCTTCTCCTCCTCCAGGTGCCTTCAAATCTCTCGACAAGGATGGCACTGGACAAATCCAGGTGAACATCCAAGAGGTAAGAAACCCCGTCCTGGGGTGTGGGTGCTGGCCAGGGGGTCCCCAACCCACAGCCCTTTTTACCAGCTCTGAGCTTCTGCTGTCTCGCTCCTCCTGTTTTCCCGATGACCACTGGGGAAATACCAGAGAGGGTCTGGTATTCCGGGTTTCCCTGCTCCTCACTCTCTCCGCCTTCCTCTCCCCAGTGGCTGCAGCTGACTATGTATTCCTGAACGGGAGCCCCAGACCTGCCCCCTCACCACCTTTCTGTACGACTTACCTTGGAGCCTCAGTTTCCCCCATAGCTGATCTACCTGCGGTCACATCTTCGTGGTCCTGCTGACCCACAGGCCTTTCGTTCTCGGAGCCCTTGGCACCCAGCTTCTCAGGCAACATCCAGGGCCCAGCGTGCCCCAACATGCCCTGCCCTGAGCTCTCCTGGCTCTCAGACACTCTGACATGCCCTGCCTAAAGGTCACCCCGTCCCCACCACACCCATCTCGCACCCGCTCCAAAACCTTTCTCCTGTCCTGTGCCAAGCCCAACACGTGTTGCTTCCATGCCCCGAGGGCCCTCTCCGTTCTCGAAGCATCACTCCAGTCCCTACACACCCTGGCACACCGTTCAGTTACCACCCAGGTAACCCAACTCCAGGCGGTTCCTGGCCCCCACGCCCAGTGCCTTTGTGTTCCGCTCCCAGCCGCCAGGCCCAGGAGAAATAAATGCACCCTGGTTGCTGCTCTCTGTGGGATCTGCCTCCTGTCCTGAGACCTGACGGGTGGCTCGGGCTCGGGGGAAGCGGTACTCTGGGTCCCGGGGAGGGGCTCAAGGTGGGGTGGTGGGTCTACCCCCAGGGCTGGATCTGCCCATCTCCTTGTCCTTTTCTTGTCTGCATTTTTTTTTCTCATACTAGATTTTAGTTGGGCTGTAGCCTCGTTCTTGCTGAGATCCTGTAGGGCTGGGGATGAGACCCAGGAGCCCAGGTGATCTCGGCTTCTGCTCCCAGAGCTCAGGCTGGTGGGAGGTGTCAGTGCCACCCCTGGCTCTGTCCCCCAGGCCACGGTTGCTTCCCTTGCAGCTCTGGTCCTTGAGTCAGTCTCCCACTTGCCTCTGCCTCTGTGGACCATGTGCAGGGTCCTCCTTCCCACCCTTGAGCCTCTGCAGGGGAGGGGCCGCCATCCCTAGTTACACAGCCTTTGTATCACCAGGGCACCACCCCATGTCCCCAGGCCCTGAAGGGCAGCTCAGGGGTGCTGGTTGGGGTCCTGAGCAGAGGGTTGAGAGGCAGCAACATCCTAGGAGTAGCCCTGGTCCAGCATGAGGGACCAAGGGCTAGGGCAATGGGCTGTCCACAGGGTGGAGGTCCCAGGCTGGTGGGAGAGTGGGCTTGAAGGGGCACACACACGTGCGCTGGCACACACACACACACATACATACAGAGGTCAGCGTTTATTGATGCTTGTCCAAGTCCCTGAGGTCCTTCAGGCTTCTTGGTCTCACTTATTGTGGGGGAAGGAGGCCCAGCCAAGAAAGTACAAGCTGTAGGCAGTTCCTAGGCAGGGGAGGTGGAGGATATAGAATGAGACCCTAATCCCTTTCCTAAATCTCATCCTGGGCTTTTAAGCTCCTCTGCAAGTTCCCCAGTCCCCAGCCTAGATCCTAGTTCCAGTTCCGGCTCCAGCTCCCTTCCCAAACTGCACTCCAGGTGGGGAACCCCCTGGCCTTGACCTAGACCAGGCTGGGAGCTTTCTCCCCAAGTCCTGCCTGGGTGGGCCCCACACCCTTTACTAGCCCAGCTCCCCTCCTGGGACGGCAGCTCCAACTCCAGTCTGGTCCCCAAACCTGGCCAGCTCAGATGCTCCAGGTACTTTCAAATCTCTTGCAAAGACAGTGCTGGACAAATCCAGGTGAACATCCAAGAGGTAAGAAACCCCACCCTGGAGTGTGGGTGGCTGGCAGGCAACCCCCTCCCTAAGCGCCAACCCCCAGCCCACACGCTAGTCACTCCTGGCCCCAAGCCCCAGCCCTGACACCAGCTGGGCACTCACCACCTAGACACAGCCCCATGGTCAGCCGGTAGAGGAGGTTGTCTGTAGTCCCGCCCTTCAGGTGCACGGGGAGGTCATTGTCCTCCTGGGTGGGGGGGTGTCCGATGAGAAAGGGGTACTGGCTGCTCCTTTGAGCGCATCCTCCTTGTGCCCCAGAAAGCCGCCCCACCTCCCCCTCGCCTGGCCCCTGCTCTGCCTACCTGGAAGAGTTTCTGTTTCTCCCGCACTCGGTTCTCAAAGCGGTTCCGGGAGGTTGAGCTGAAGGAGCGGACCAGCGCCTTAGAGACCTGCAGGGGTGGGAGGTGCATGGGTATTGGAGGCACCTGGACGGGTTTCTTGAGGTAGGTCCTGCCTGGGGACCTCGTCTGTCTGGGGGCCTCGACGTGGGGATGGTCCTATCCCTGGCAAGCGTCTCAAAGACAAGATTCGAACTGCCAGCGTTAGTGGGAAGCGGGCTCCTGTCAAGAAATGGCCAAAGGAAAGCAGCTCCCCCAGAGTCTGGCCTGGAGGTTATCTAGAAGATCCTGGAAAGGTCCAAGTCCTGAGGTTTGGGTGGTGGAGGCGAGAGGGAGGGTTTTCTGGATTAATAGGAGGAAACCAAGTCCCGGGAATGAATTGGACTGAACGGAACTGAACTGGAGGACCCCCGGGAGTGGCCAGCTGCCTAGGAAGTCGCGGGAACGGTGGGGGCGTTAGGGTCCCAGTGTCTAGGCCCCGAGATGTTAAGAGAGCTCTGGATGGAGAGAAGGGGGTTAAACCTGGGGCTTTGGGCCCCGTTAGGGGTCCCCGGCTGTCTCGGAAGGTTGGATTGTGGGGGAGCGGTCCCAGGCTCTTTGGGAGGGAGTCCCAAACCCTGAAGGGGCTCATGGTCCAAGTCCCCAGATGCGGGGACCTTTAGGGAGTCTCTTGTTGGAGCGAGGGCTTCCGTGCTAGGGGCCCCGGCCCAGCCCAGTCCGCAGGCGCCTCACCCTCAGGGCCCTCATTCTGCGTCCTCCTCTTCGCCGGAGTCACCTCCCCTCTCCGCCCAAGGACATCCAGTGCCTTCCCCTCCCGGGGGCCCCAGGCCACGCCCGCCGCGCGCAGCACGACAGCTGCGGGACGTGGCCTTGGCTGGGGCCGGGCCGGGCGGGCCGGACAGGGGAAGCTATGCACGGCGGATTTGTCCCCTGGGCTCGCGGAGGGGACTTCCCAACCCCGTCTCCGCGCCGGTGGCGGCAGCGCCCATCCGTTTCTCCTCTCGGAACGTCCATTGGTCCAAGCAGGGACGACCGCGGTCCCAGGGGAAACTTTGTGCATTGTATCTGCGGAGATTTCCTTCCCAGATATGTCCCTGTGGGTCGCCGTGGGAGAGCGAGCGGGGCGCAGCTAAACAGGGGTCGCACCTGCTCGTTCCGTCCGCACGGCGAGCGAGCGCGCTCCGAGCCCTGGCTCCTGCATCTGCACGCGAGGGCGCGGCCGGGCGCGCGGCTCAGCCTGTGACCCTGGCGCCCTGGGAGGCCGAGGCGGGAGACTGCTTGAGGTCAGGAGTTCCTGACCAGCCTGAGCAAGAGTGAGGCCTGGACTGTACAAAAAAAAAAAAGAAAAAAAAAGGAAAAAAAAAAAAGGAGATGAACGGTGAGGGGCTAAGTCAGATTCTTCTTTAGAGGTTTGCTGAGAGCTTTAAGTGAGCGCTTCTGAGAACGTAGCTGAGTTAACACAGTGCACAGGAAAAACAAGAGCCCATGTTCTTAACTGTTTTCTTGCGGTAAGGTTCATATATCAAATATTGTTATATTTAGTTAATTTCCGTTTTACGAAGGAAAATTTCAACATGGACAAAAGCGAAGAGAAAGGTATAATGACTCCCCATCCTTGGACCCATCACACGCTTCGGTGATTATCACCATGAGAATGTTTTTCATTTATCTCTTCACTCTTTTTTTAAAAATTAGTGTATTTTATCTTTTTTTTTTTTTTAATTTTAAAGGGGTTAAGTTGCTTTGTTTGTTTTTGCTGAGACAGAGTCTCACTCTGTCACCCTGGGTAGAGTGCAGTGGCTTCATCCTAGTTCACTGCACCTCCAACTCCTGGGCTCTAAACCATCCTTCTGCCTCAGCCTCCTGGGATAGCTGGGATACAGGCCCCGGCCCCAACGCCCGGCATTTTTTCTTTCTTTCTTTCCTTTTGGTAGAGAAGGGTCTCACTGTTGCTCTGGCTGACCTCAAGCAATCCTCTCGCCTCAGCCTCCCAGGGTGCTAGGGTTATAGGCCTGAGCCACCAAGACTGGCCTAAAATGTTTTCACAGTCTGTTTTAAAGATGGCTTTTATAACTTAATTAAATTCCCTTAACACGTTCAAACTATGCTTATAAATTTAATGTGCTAGGATTTTCCATTTAAGAACCACAGTAGGCTGATTTACTAGATGACTCCTCAATACATAACTTTTATGACTCTAAAAGTATAAACTTGTAAATGTGCTGAATCATATATTCCATTAATTGTTCCCATAGTGTACATAAACCACAAGATTTCTTTTCTTTTCCTTCTTATTCAGTCCCCAGACTAAACAGTAAGATTTCAACTAAGTCACCAACTGAATTCCACATTGTAAATTGGAATTATAAGACTGACCTGTCATTTGAATAGGTCAATTTACCTTAAATATGCTAAGTTCTTAAAATACTAAATAGACACAGATTCCCTAACAAAGTAAATATCATGGTTTAGAGTGTCTTTTTTTTTTTTTTTTGAGACAGAGTCTCACTCTGTTGCCCAGGCTAGAGTGAGTGCCGTGGTGTCAGCCTAGCTCACAGCAACCTCAAACTCCTGGGCTCAAGCAATCCTTCTGCCTCAGCCTCCCAAGTAGCTGGGACTGC
>CAUYRT010062359.1:0-63594 GCA_963574885.1 Lepilemur ruficaudatus | reverse complement strand
CAATTAATTTCTTTCTATTTATAGTAGAGATGGGGTCTCGCTCTTGCTCAGGCTGGTCTTGAACTCCTGACCTTGAGCTATCCACCCGCCTCGGCCTCCCAGAGTGCTAGGATTACAGGCGTGAGCCACCGCGCCTGGCCAAGCCAGGATACTTTTGAATGAAAAGTGGCACTGTTAGTAATTACTGTGGGACAGTAGGCATAAATGAGGATTGTATTGAGTACACTGATGTATGGCTGTACTCCTTGTCATCTAGTTTTGAAAATTTTACCTTTGGAAATGATGTATAATAAGAAAAGAAACATTAACTAAATGCATGACTTGAAACCACTAAAAGAAGAGAGGTCTGTTAAACAAAATAAAACAACTACATTCTATCAAAGTATATTGGAAAACTAGGGGAACGTTAGTCCAGAAATTGCCGATGCCTTGTTATGGTTTAGACAGGTTATCACATGACTCCACCCCATGGCACGACAGATTGGTTTAATTGGTCACCTGACCTGAGTTAGCCCAATCAGAGTCCTTTCCCTGAGATTCTGGAACCGGAACTGGGAAGGATGGACTGGCTGGCTGACTGTGGGTCCCAGTAGCCCTGTACCCACCAAGGGAGGAGAACAGGTTTAGAGAGCTGAGAGGAGCAGAAAGGAGAGACAGAGAGACGGGTCCCATCTGACACAGCAAACATTCTGAGGCCCAGAGAAGAGTATAAATGGACCCACATATCATGTGTCTACAGATTTGGAAGTTATAAATCCATTGTCAAATAAAATATGTTCTTTCTACCCTACTAAATACATCTTCATAACCAAAAAAATGGATATGGAACATGTGTAAGGCTACAGGTCTTATATATCTGAAAGTTTGCAAAATGCCAGAGACAAGTGAATTTAATCGTTATTACATGTCTGGTGTTCTCAAGAGGCTGTGAAGTCTGCCTGAGTAAAAAAGATGTACCTGATTCATAAATCATATTAATTCCATAAAATACACCATTCTTGTCTTGATTTCAGCAAATCACTAATGTGGTTATATTCAAGATTTTCACTTAATTTTAGCTCTATCAGTAATAATCTATAGGATTAAAAAATAAAATTGTAGTCAAAGCATACAAAATTTGAATATTTTTTAAAAAATTTAAAATGTAAACATTTTTAAAGTTTTTTGCTTTTAAAGTGTTCAATAATATTATCCATTAAATTTAAAGGAAATATACAAATTATAACTTATAAATATTAAGTTAAAAATTGAACTTTTAAATAAAGCTGAATTTTAATTTAATTTTAAAATATGATTTTAATTTTAAATATAAAAATTATTTGCAATTTTAGCATTTGGTGTCCATCCAGGTGCCAGTGTAAAGCATGATAGGCATCATGGTTCACGCATGTTGTGACTAGATCTACGTATCTTCATAGTTGCCATGTACAACTGTCACATAGGCCGTGCTAATTCATGAGACCCTCTTGAATTGGGTCACAAAGCAAGAAGAAACCAATCTGGACCACTGGGACAAGACACATCACTGTGTAAGAATCTCTTGCATTCATACTATCTGAAGGGAAGAATTTGACAAGATAGTTTTTTCCCCTCTTATTTAAGGCATCTAAATTGCTCAAATAAGTCTTAGAAGAAATGTGCCAGCGTGTAATCTCAGTACTCCCGGTGTCTTCATGCTCGAAGGCTGTGGAGCATGGGATCGGGGCTGCTCAGGGGCCCAGCCAGGTGATCCAGAGCTATGCCCCTAAGCATGCACATTACCAAATAAGACTATTGGTTATTTTGACCCAAAGGTGGAGCAAGAAGGAGATATAGAAGGGAAATTAGGCCGGGTGCTGTGGTTCACGCCTGTAACCCTACTTTGGAAGGCCGAGGTGGGAGGATCGCTTTTGAGGCCAGGAGATTGAGACCAGCCTGAGCAACCCCACTGCTACAAAAAAAATTTTAAAGTTAGCAAGGCACAGTGGTGTGTATCTGTAGTCCTAGCTACTCAAGAGGCTGAAGCAGGGGAATCGCTTGAGTCCAGGTATTCAAGGGTACAGTGAGCTGTGATCACGCCACTGCACTCTGGCAACAGAATGAGATCTTGTCTCAGGGGAAAAAAAAGGAAATTAGAGGGGTCAAGTAGTATAGGAATAAATGAATGCAGATTATTTTAATGAAAATGTTCTTGATAATGGATTTGAAAAGTCAAGATTTTACAAGTAAAGGCACTTAAGATATAAGTGTTCATAGATGATATTTGATAAAAATTTTTTATCACCAACAGGAATATAGTATCAATTGTGTAATAATGAATGTTTTTGAAAAAAAAGTTTGGAGGCATAAACGCTGGAATAAGCCTGAGATAACATATGATTTTTCTTATTGGATTAATCCTAACAGAAATCACTTATGGCTGACACAAAACTAAAAAGGGTGATAATATATTGGATGACAATCTGATTTTGTAATATAATGAAAAAAGAAAACAGCTATAAGACTAGAGCAATGTTAATAAAATGACACTAGGAGATAAAAAGATTAAATGGTAAAGCTTTATCAAACAAATAGACACAGCTAGGGAAGGCGTAAGTTAGAGTTTCAGTTGACTTGGGTCAACAGCGTAACTAGGCTGCCTTAAAGAGCTACTATAGTCTGCTGTATTTATATAAAATTGTACCATATAATTATGTATCCACATATGTCTATTTTTATATAAATTTCTGGAATGCTGGTAATGTTCTGTTTCTGGATCTCAAAGCTGCTTGTAAAGGCATGTTGGGTTTGTGAAGATTCATCAGTGTGTACACATGTGCATTTTTCATATGTATGTTGTACTTCAACAAAGAGATCTTTCAGAAAAGGAAAGGATAGCTCCTTTACCCTCTGCACTGACCAGACCACACCTGGACTATCATGTTTAAGCTTGAAGTTTCATTTTAAGGCATATGAAGAGGAGGTGGGAGTAAAAGAGCGATTGAAGGAGCTATTTAGGCAGAACAAGAAAGGCCCAGTAGGGGAGATGTCTGGTTTTTCAAGCATTCAGCTCAGTGATGGTGCCAGGTTGATTGTCAGCTCTGACACCACCTGTGTGACCTTCAGGAAGCTACTCACCACTTCACGTCCCAGCTTCTTAAACTACAAATCCTAGGAGCTCGACTAGATGTTCTGAGAACTCATTAATCTCTGAAGTGCCATAGGCACTGAAAGGTGTGTGTATGAAATGTGCAGGCACACACGTGTCAGAGTTAATCGGCTCTCCCGCTCACATTTTTCTTTTGTGTTGCAAGTATTTTCCCTCCAGCTGTGAAACTGGATGCAGAGTTCACATTTACGTATTTACCTGAAGCAGAAAGTGCTGCATTCACTTCAGAAAAATTACTCTATACCAAACTGGTAATTTAAGGAGTTAATTTGCAGGTAAAAATTGTTCTAGCTCTTTGTATTAGAAGCCTACTAACTGAAGATTCATTGATTCAGAATCTATTTTTGGACAGAGATGTATTGATTTAAATTCTGAGCCTAATAGGTGACAATTCTCAGTCTTTGACAAAATTATAAATAACCCTTGACAAATCTGTTCATTCTGACATGATCTCTAGAGTTGCATTAAATAACAAGCCAACATATATGGTCCCATGATGGATGACCGCTGGAAGATCATCTAATAATATGATGGCATTTCTACCTGGTAGATGGCTGGGAGCCACCAGTCTATGTGATGACAGGTTTGTTTGACTTAGTAAGTGAAAGGATACCTAAGAGTAAGGCCAAGTGTGCCGCGGCCAAATTCCCACTGGTTCTGCCACACTGCCCACCACAGAGCATGTCACTAGCACTGTAACTGATAAGTCACTTCTCCCACCCTGTTTCTCTGTCACCAAAGTGGGGATAATACTAGTACCTCCTCACAGGCAGCCCTTCTGAAAGTTAAATGAGCTAATCAATGTACAACACTTAGAAACAGGCCAACGCCGTAAGTGCTTAAAACACGTTAGCTCCAAAAGGGCCCCAGTCCCTGGAGAGGGAAGCATCCGGCTGTAGCTGCCCCCTACCTACCCATCCACGGGGAAGATGGCAGCAGGCCCTGTGAAGAGCCCACGCCAGGGTGCCATCTGAGAACAGAGCAGCAAGGGCCGCAGGGGCACCTTGGCAATGACAAAAAGCAGTTTCACCGAGTTCTGCACACTCTGCATGGTGCCCGGTGGCCACGGGCTCTGGAGGTTGAGAGGTCAGCAGATGGATAGAGGAGGCAGGAGAGGCCCTGTTCATGCTCTGTTGGCCAGTGGTCCTGGGCAGGCAGCGGTCACCCATCACCAGCAGACAGAGCACAACAGAGGCTGCTGCCCTAGACAGGGAGAAGGAGCTAAACCTCAGTGTGGGGACATCGGGACCAAGGACTGCAGGCAGCCAAGATGCTGGCTCAGGACATCAGACTGTCCCCGGAAGGTAAAGAGAACTTAGCTGGGAGCTTACACAAGGCAGTTTAAACCTGGATACCTCTGAGTCACCTTGCGCAGGCCAAGGTTAAATTTTCTACGACCAGTAGAAGACACTGGAGTCTCTCTATATATTCAAGCAGTTACAGAGACTTATTTGTTACATATATATTTGTACACCCAACTTTTTGTAAACTACTGTAACTGGTAGAATTTGTTTACAACATGTAGAAATAAAGGGATTTTAGATTCATGGGAATGTAGTTTGAAGAAAAAAGGGACTGCCATAACTCTAACCACAACTATAACATTACTCAAGGACATGCTTGGTTTCAGGATGCCAGTTGGGGGAAAATCGCCGGTGTAGCAAGGTAGATTTTCCTGACACCTTAGTTTGATGTTTCTCAGGTATGGTTCCTGGGCTACCTGTGTGTGACTCACCTGAGGTACTGGTGAAGATGCAGACCCCAGACCTAACCCCAGGCCCCTCGGAGCAGAACAGAAGGAAACTTTTCAAGCCAGTGCTGGAGGTTTTTCTTTTTCTCCTGTTTGTCTCCATATGCTGCCGTCCAATGCAGCAGGGTGGGAGGGCTCTTTCTGTTTTGAGGGTAGCAGTGCTGTCTGATAGAATGTTCTTTGATGCTGGGACTGTTCTGCATCTGCTGTCCAACGTGGTAGCCACCAGCCACATGTGGCTACCAAGCACTTGAAAGGCTGCTGGGAGACTGAGGAACAAGCATTTAATTTTAATGAGTTGAAATTTAAGTAGCTTGGGCTTGGGGCTAACAGTAGCGATGGTTGGACATGAACAGATCTGGGATATTCTTAGAGGTGAACTGAGTGGTCATCATCTGGAAACTGGGGAAGGGCCAGTGCAGACTCAGGAGGCCTCCTGGGTTTCTGGCTGAAGCTGCTGAGTGGAGAGGGGCCATGTCTGATGCAGGGAAGAGCGGGGACAGCAACAGATCTGGGAGCAAGGAATTCAAGCTCCATCACAGACATCGTCAGATGTGTTCATGGAGCACCGTCAAATCCTGCTGGCCTGGGACACACTGGGCTTCTGTAGGTGGTTTTGCTTATCTCTCCTCTGATGCCTGTTAGTCTTACTCCCTGGATTACAAATTATCAGAGGGTAATCATGGCAGAGTTGGGGAGGTCAGTTTCTTACCCCTTACATACTTTCTACACCAAAGAGATTCCACACTAAAATTCCTAGTGTAGTATCAAATTTTAATCTAGAAGGCTTAAGTTAGTTTTTCTAAAGTTTTAACATCTTGATTGATAGGAGCAATTTTATCAATAGAACTGTGATATTGTGGGACAATATAGAAATATACTTCTGGTTCCTGGCACAGAGCTCCTAAAACCTTGGAATTCCCTGAATGACTGGAGTGAGAGGATCCTCCGTTGTTCTTCAAAACAAACACTTTTGACCATACCTGGGTTTATGCGATGGGGTGATGCTGGAAGGATGGAGGCTGGTGGCCGGAGCTTAGAGGGTCGGAACTGTCAGCCTCCACTCCCAGCCTCCGGGGAGGAAAGACTGGCTAGGAATCGAGTTGATCACCAACGGCCAGTGATTTAATCCACCGTGTGTACGTAATGGGACCTCCATAAAAACCCTAAATGAAGGGGTTTGCAGAGCTTTTGGGGTGGTGAGCGCATGGAGGTGCTGGGAGGTCAGAGCACCTGGAGTGGGCATGGGCAATCTGTGCCATCCCCACACTTTGCCCTGTTCACATGGCCCTTTATGACATACATGCTGGTAATATTATAGTGAGTACGTGTTTCCCTGAGTTCTGTGGCCATGCTTGCAAATCGTCAAACATGAGGAGGGGCCTGTGGGGACTCGGATCTATAGCCAGTCCGTCAGAGGCACAGGAGGCCCAGACTTGCGTTCAGAGAGGGGGCAGTGTGGTGGGACTGAGCCCTTAACCTGTGGGGTCTGTGCTAACTCCAGGAAGCCAGTGTCAGAACTGAATTGTAGGTGTCTGGAGAGTTGGAGAATTGGTTGGTGTGGGGACAGAATTCCACACATTTGGTGTCAGAAGTGTTGTGAATGATAACAGATCTTAATAAGAGCTTAGCTACTTATCAAGGCAAGTCTATAATATCAAATCCATAATGATATTAAATTACCACGGGAGAACATCATTTGGGATTATTTCTGTGGTAAGCAGGAATACTGTAGGCTGTGTGGTCCAGCATAATAATCACTAGCTACATGAAGCTATTTGAATTTAAATTAATTAAAACTAAACTGAAAACTCAACTCCTCAGTGGCACTAGCTCCATTTCAAGTGCTCAGTAGCCACATGAGGCCACTGGCTACCATACGGGACAGTGCAGAAATAGAACATTCCAGATCATCAAAGAAAGTTCTACTGGACAGTGCCGAGTTAACCATAAGGTCCTCAAGGAAGGAAAGGCTTAGTGAGTTGACAGCACAAAGGAGAGTGTGGGTAGTAATTGTGGGTGAGGTCAGAGAAACACAGAGGCCACATCAGTGGGCTACAGCAGGAGACGGAGCGTGATTCGGGGCAGTGAGAAGTGGTGGGGTGTAGACAGGGCAGCAGCAGGAAGAAGAGTCAGGAGACTACGGAAGTGGCCCAGGAGAAATTACTGTGCACTGGGAGAAGTGGCAAAGTGAAGAGATGGGCGTGTGATCTGCAGGAGAGAAGAGCAGGCTTGGTAAAGGTCAGTGTAGAGCCAGGAGGGAGAGTGGACCCTGGTGACATCCCTGGACTAACCCACCATCCCCTCTAACACACATTTCAAATTCTTCAGGGGGCAAAGGGGTCGACAGCTGGTAGCAGATGGGGATTCCTAACAGTACAAAGCGCATCTAAACCATTAGCCCGACTCACGAAGCAGCGGGGCCACAGCCTGTCCACTCCCAATGGCCTGGGCAGGGGCGCACCTCAGACACGCTCTGTTTCCAGGAATTCACACAGAGCAGGAGGCAGGGCAGGCTAAGGGCATCAGATGTGCCGGGGATCCTGGTTCTCACAGCAGAAGCCAGCAGGATGAGGGCAGCCAACCAGATGGAAACCAAGCCCCGACAAAACAAGTCTCGTTTCCTCAGAATGATCAAAAGGTTTCAGTGTAAATGCAAACCTAATTCTAATTTTTAAGAAAGAGATTTATGGTAAAAAAAAAAAAAGCTTTACACAGAGGACAACTTGTATGATGGCACTCTGGCTGATTTTTAGGTGCAATTTCTCAATTTTACAGAAGATGTGATTAAAGAATCTTAAATACTATCATGCAAAAATTCAATCCATATTTCCATGGCCTGAGATAAAGATAAGAACCCTCAAAAATGGGAGCCGAGCGGCCACCAGACAAAACTGCTTGTAACGTTTTGTTCAGACCATGGTCAACTTGGCGCAATGATTTGGGAACCTAGGGCAGAAGATGGAATGTTTTCCCAGAACATCTTCCAGTCACGGACTTTAGCATGTTGTTTCCCAGTATTCCCAACAATGTTACAATTACATTACTTACATGAGGAAAAATTCGACTATTAAAATAAAAATTATAACATAGTAAATAAGTTTGAGCTGATAGTAAACTAAGTTTCAAGAAAATAAGTTTGAGCTGATAGTAAACTAAGTTTCTTCGAAAAATAAAGGAATGAAAACATTCCTATTTGGTTGTTGGTTTTGTTCATCTTCATTATTAATTTTTGGTTGTTCAAGAAAACTTTTTTATTTTTTTTTTGCTGTAAGGAAGGAGTTGTATGATTTTTAAAGTGGAAACCAACAGGCCACTGGCCAATACATACACTTTTCCTCCCAGTCAATTCTGGCGTGCTATCAACTGAATATCTGTGTGCCCACCCCCAGTCTGTATGTTGAAGCCCTAACTCCTAATGTGACGGGGTAATCTTTGGGGGTGGGGCCAGTAGGAGGCATTTAGGTGTAGATGAGGTCGTGAAGGTAGAGCCCCCATGATCGGGTTAGTGTCCTTATAATAAGAGGGGGAGACGTCTACCAGGGCCTTCTCTGTCTCTCACCATGTGAAGATGCAGCTAGAAGGTGTCATCTATGAGGAACGGGCCCTCACCAGACATCAAATCTGTCGATACCTTGATCTTGAACTTCCAGCCTCCAGAACTGTGAGGAATGAATGTCTCCTGCTTAAACCTCCAGTGTATGGTATTTTGTTAAGTAGCCCAAAATGACTAAGCCCTGACGTTTAGACACACTCTGTCACATCTTAGAAAAGTCAATTTATTTGGGCTGTTTCCCTAATTGAAAAACAGGAGTATCTCACAGTTTAAAATCATAAAGCATTGGTGATAAAGGAAAAGAAAAGTACCTGATAAAATGGAAGGATTTTGATTTTAAGATGATAAACAAAAAAGAGGGAAAAGCTTTAAAAACCTATTCATTTCCACTTTGTTTAATCTCTGCAATTCTCATCTTGCTTTGCAGTCCTGCAGGGTGTATCTGAATGTAGCTCCCCTGTGACTGGAAGTTCAACCAGAGCTTTGGGGAGGAAGACTGAAGTCTGCCTCGCATGGGACTACGCACCATCCGTGCTGTGGTTGAGAACACTGGACTTGGAATCAGAAGACACAGGCTTCAGGTCCATTCGCTCACTATTAGCATTAGTGATTTCTCTACGCCCTGCTTCCCTTATTTGTCACATATATAAAGCGTGGACCAGTTTTAGTCAAAACAGGATGAAGTTAAGAGTGCAAAGAAACTTAAAGGAACCTGATAGACATATGAAGATTTTGCATGGTGCAGTGTTAAGAGTTCTGAATCCCAAGAAGAGCCAGAGAATTGAAACCTTGTTTCCCCAAGACCCCAGTGGGGCAGGGCAGGCCCTGGGGTCAGAGAGGACCGGTTAGGAATCCCCGAATCACCGCTTCAACAGCAGGGTGAGCTTGGAGAGTCATTAACCTCCCAGAGCCCCAACTCCCTTACCTGTAAAACAGAAGTAAAGACGCTCTTTTTTGAGTGCAGCCTTAGTTTCAGGAGAAAATTGATCTGTGGATATGAAATCTGTTTATAAAATGAGATGTGCCTAATGATTTACATCATTCTCCCCTACTGCTTTGGTGGTAGCCCAGACGAGATGAGAACACAAGCCGGATCTTTGTGGCTGTTTTGAAGCACATGTTGGTATCCAGAACAGCACCTGCCCATAGGGCAAGTCCACGGCTACTGGGAATCAATTACACAGGACACTTCCTACCAAGACTCACAGATAACTCTGCTAACAACCAGCACTAGGAAATCATCGTGAGCACAGTCTCCTAAATATGAGACATGGTTATGCTACTCTTACGTAAAATTTCGAGGAAAAAAACTACACAACAGAAAGTAGTGAATAGTTTGTTTTTGACTCTTTAACAAATACCATAGAATAAAAATGAAAGTGACTTGGAAATGGCAACAGTTTAATCAACCCATTTTACTTATTGTCACTTACCCTGTCTGGAAAAAAATGAGTAATTTTCTGAATGTTCTTGTACCTGAAAGTGAAACTAGCCCACACAATAAAAACATACATAATCCAGTGCCAAAAACTGGTGATTTACAGAAATCACCCCAGTTTATTTTTTTCCAACAAAGAAAAAAAAACGGTTCGATAATTCAGTGTTCGGGACATTGGTGAATACTGTTTGTATCGTTCAAAACAAGCGTTTTTGGCTGTGTCACACATACTGATGGCCCATGAATCTTCCGTAGTTCAAATAAAATGGAGAACCCACACAGGGAGATTATGTGAGTCAAAAAAAAATACCCTATTACAATGTACCTAAAAAGAAAGTCTTCGAAAAATAAAGGAATGAAAACATTCCTATTTGGTTGTTGGTTTTGTTCATCTTCATTATTAATTTTTGGTTGTTCAAGAAAACTTTTTTTTTTTTTTTTTTTGCTGTAAGGAAGGAGTTGTATGATTTTTAAAGTGGAAACCAACAGACCACTGGCCACTACATACACTTTTCCTCCCAGTGAAGTAGCTTTTTTCCCCAAAAAAACTCTCTTTTATGATTTTTGTTACGGTTCAGAAAGGTAAAGAAAATGATTTCAAGTATTCAATTCCTATCAAAAGTCAGTATCAAAAGTAATAAAGGACCTAATTTCTTTATAATTCCATGTTTTAAAAAATAACTTAAGAAGCAAGAGGTCCGGCCCTTTACTTGTATAAATACCACAGCGGAACTAGAGTTTCTTAAGACAACGTGGAGAGGAGTCCGTGTTTAGCACCTCGATCATTGACCTTAGAGTTGGAAACGTCTCTGATACTGATGGCAGCGTCTTATAAGAAGGTGAAATACTGAAAAACAAAAACACAAAGAAGAGGTATAAAAATTAACACAATTTTACAAAAAGAGGAGCAAAGCTTACATTACATTTATATTATCATATTCATAGATTTCTATTATTATATTCACCCCTACGTATATCACATCAGAGGCTATCAGAAAAGCAGGGAGGAGCTGTGAACAGACCAGAGCCTTCTCCAGCGATGGACGGGGGTATCAGTAGGCTCATATTATGTATGAGCTGCTTGGAATTCAACTAGAACTTTGAAAAGGAAAATTAAACTCTGATTTGCACACCATCACGCACCACAGGTCCTGCTGTGGTACCTGCTGGACTTGGAGTCAGAAGACACAGGCTTCAGGTCCAGCTTTGCTCCTTGTTAGCTTTGCCTATTTCTCTAGGCCCGGCTTCCCTTATTTGTAACAACTGAACGAGATGAGGTAAGACAAAGAACGCTGTGAAATGTTAACTGCACAACGTAAGCTAGCGCTGTTATTTTTTCCTTAAAGAACTGTTGAAAGATTCACACTGTACGATTATGTAAGACGTGGAAGCAGGCTCTTTGGCCACGTGGTCATGTTACTGACACATGCAAACTAATAAAACCAAAACAAAAATTTACCGGGACTTGGTGTAACTATTGAGAACTTTTCATCACAGAGCTAAGAGCATCCTTATAAATTGAGCAACAGTGGACTACAGGCACAAATTTCTCCATTTTAAACAAGAGTACAAATTACCCAGCAAGTAACAAGTGGCTCCTATGTCAAATAAAGGTGAAAGGCAAAACTGGGGGTAGTTGGGATATAAAAAACAAAGAGCGGGGGCAAGAATAAGTAAGGTCACATAGTGAGACTGCTTATTCTTTATTAACTCTTAAAGCATTCAATTTTACTATGAGATCGTGGTCTGCTGGACTCCTTGCACACAATAACCATCAGGGGATAACTCCTGGCTGGTATTCACTGTTCACATATACTCCCTGCTTAAATTACAATAAGGTGCCAGCTTCTCAAAACTGGAGTCTAATAAAATGCAATTAAGTTGGCTAAGTGCTACCACCCAGAGTAAGGTGAAACGGGTTCTGCCTGCAGGTTCAAGTTCGCTCCCGAATACCGAGCCTAAGCATTGGGAATAAAGGGTAAACGAATGCCTGATTATTTCAATACGACACTTGTAACATTTCTGTCACTATTTTCCTTATTTTTATTCATCGTTCATTTTTATCCATACACTCACCCTTAAAGGGTCTTATACACAACAGCAAAACCTTTTAACCTTGAACAGGTGGATTAAATTTGCTGTAGTAAATATTAACTTATAAAAATGAGTGTAATGATTCCAGTTTTCACAGAGCTCCAAAGTAACGGGAAGCCACTTCCCTGCTCTAGCTGAAATGTCCCTTTGTCACCCTCATCCACCAGTTACCTTTTCAAGTTCATCCAGCTTTTGGCTATTTTGCTAAAGGCCTCTGAGCCAGGGGCTGTCATGGCTTCAAAGTCAACTAACTGAAAAAGAAAGAAATTTAGGAATGTCACTAAATACAGAGGAGGAAGTTACAGTTTGAGATCTGCTTAACTCCCATACCTTAAAATAAAAATGCACAGGTTGGGATTTAACACACAACCAAGCATTTCCCCCTTCCAGCTCCAACGTACCTTCCCTTTGGGAATTTTTCCCGCTACTTCTTTTCCACTTGCCATCAGTGCTCCCACGATGACCGAGTAAGCGATGACACTATTTAAATAAAGAACAATTGTCAATTTGCCCTGGTCCATAAACAGTTATCATGTTAAATCTCACTATGGATTTCTCATCATAAAAGATAAAATTTTACTTAAGGATTCTTTGGAATAAAATATTAAATGTTTTCATTAAACATGAGAATATCTCTACTTGTTTTAAAAATATTTAATATTTAAAAATATTAATTTAAGGGTAAATGTCACCAAGAACTTTCCTTTTCTGAGGAAGAAAAAAGTGTTTCCTTTTATTAGGAGTTCCTTTTCTACTTATTTTTTCCTATTCTTGCAAAATAATATATTTTAAAATTTGCCCAATTGTATTTTTAACAACTTCATAAGGCTTAGCTTTTTTTAAACGAAAATTTATTTTTAAGTATTATGGGTACATAACAGCTGTATATCTTTATAGGATACATGTTATGTTTTGACACAGGCATACAATGTGATCAGAGTAATTGGGTTATCTATCACTTCAGGTATTTACCATTTCTTTGTGTTAGGAACATTCCAATTTCACTCTTTTAGTTAAAGCACACCCTAGCTTACTGTTGATTATAGTCACTTTGTTGTGCTATCAAATATTGTTCATTCTATCTAACTATATTTTTGCACCCATTAACCAACCCCTATTTATCCCCCACTCCCCAATAACCCTTCCCAATCTCTGGTGACCATCACTCTACTCTCTGCCCCCATGCGATCTCGTTTTTAATATTTAGCTCCTACATATGAGTTGGAACATGAGAGATTTATCTTTCTGCACTTGGTTTATTTCATTTAACATAATGTTCCCCAGTTCCATCCATGTTGTTGCAAATGGCAGGATTTCATTCTCTGTGGCTATATGGTATTCCATTGTGTATATGTACCACAACTTCTTTGTCCATTCATCTGCTGATGGACACTTAGGTTAATTCCAAATCTTGGCTACTGTGAATAGTGCTGCAATAAACATGGGAGTGCAGATATTGTTTTGATATACTTAATTCTTCTCCTTCAGATATATACCTAGCAGTGGGATTGCTGGGTCATATGGTACTTCTATTTGAAGTTTTTTGAGGAACTTCCACACTGTTCTCCATAGTGGTTGCACTAATTTACATTCCTACCAACAGTGCATGAGGGTTTCCCTTTTGCCACTTTCCCACTAGAACTTGTTATTGCCTGTCTTTTTGATAAAAGCCATTTTAATTGGGGTGAGACGGTATCTCATTGTAGTTTTGATTTGCATTTCTCTGCAACAATGATGTTGAGTATTTTTTCATATATCTGTTGGCCATTTGTACACCTTCTTTTGAGAAATGTCTACTCACATCCTTTGCCCATTTTTAATCAGATTATTTGATTTTTTTCCCATTGAGTTGTTGAAGCTCCGTATATTCTAGTTATTAGTCCCTTGTCAGATGGGTAGTTTGCAAATATTTTCTGCCATTCTGTAGGTTGTCTCTTCCCTTTTTTGATTGTTTCCTTTGCTGTGCAGAAGCTTTTTAGCCTCATGTGATCCCATTTGTCCAATTTTGCTTTGGTTGCCACTGCTTTGGGGTATTACTCTTAGTCCTTGCCCAGAATAATGTCTTGAAGTATTTCTCCAAGTGTTTTCTTTAAGTAGTTTCATAGTTTCAGGTCTTAGATTTAAGTCTTCAATCCACTTCTATTTGATCTTTGTATATGGTGAGAGATAAGGGTCTAGTTTCATTCTTCTGCATACGGATACCTAGTTTTCCCAACACCATTTATTGAAGAGACTGTCCTTTTCCCCACTGAATGTTCTTGGCACCTCTGTCAAAGATAAATTCACTATAGATGTACAGATTTATTTTTGGGTTCTCTATTCTGTTCCATTTATCTATTAATACACGTATGTTTTCATGACAGTACCATGCTTTTTGGTTACTATAGCTCTGCAGCATAATTTGAAGTCAGATAATATGATTCCTCCAGTTTTCTTCTTTTTACTCAGGATGCCTTTGGCTATTCTGGGTCTTTTGTGGTTCCATAAAAATTTGAAGATTATTTTTTCTATTTCTGTGAAAATGTCATTGGTATTTTGATGGGTATTGCATTGAATCTGAATCATTCACTTCACTGGGCAAGTTTATTCCTAGATATCTCATTTAATTTGTAGCTATTGTAAATGGGATTACTTTCTTGGTTTCTTTTTCAGATTGTTTACTGTTGGCATACAGAAATGCTACTGATATTTGTATATTGATTTTTGTATCCTGCAACTTTACCGAATTTATCAGTTTTAACAGGTTTTTTTGTAGTCTTTGGGTTTCTCTAAATATAAGATCATATCGTCTGCAAATAAGGATAATTTGACTTCTTCCTTTCCAACTTGGATACCCTTTACTTTCTTCTCTTCTCTGTTTGCTCCAGCTAGAACTTCCAGTACTATGTTGAATAACAGTGGTGAAAGTGGGCATCCTTGTCTCATTCCAGAACTTAGAGGAAAGGCTTTTGGTTTTTCCGCATTCGGTAAAATACTAGCTGTGGGTGGGTCTGTCATATACGGCTTTTATCATGTTGAGGTAAGTTCCTTCTATACCCATTTTTTTGAGTTTTTATCATGAAGAGATGTTGAATTTTATCAAATGCTTTTTCAGCATCAATTAAAATAATCATAAGGTTTTGTCCTGTGCTCTGTTGATATAAAGATGTATCACACTGATTGATTTGTATACATTTAACCATGCTTGCTTGTATCCCTGGGATGAATCACACTTGATCATGATGAATAATCTTTTTAATGTGTGGTTGAAGTCATGCTGCTAGTATTTTGAGGATTTTTGTGTCTATGTTCATCAGAGATACTGGCTTATAGTTTTCTTTTGTTGTGTCTTTGTCTTCTTTTGGCATCAGGGTGATACAGGCCTCGTAGAATGAGTTTGGGAGTATCCCCTCCTCCTCGATTTTTTGGAGTTTAAGTAGGATTGGTATTAGTCCTTCTTTGGATGCTTGGTAGAATTCAGCAGTGAAGCCATTGGGTCCTAGGCTTTTCTTTTATGGGAGACATTTTATTACTACTTCTATCTCATTATTTGTTATTGGCTTATTCAAGTTTTGGGTTTATTCCTGTTTCAATCTTGGTAGGTTGTATGTGTCCAGGAATTTATCCATTTCCTCTAGATTTTCCAATTTATTGGCATATAGTTGCTCATAGCAGTCTCTAATGATCCTTTGGATTTCTGCAGTATCAGTTGTCATGTGTCCTTTTTCATCTCTGATTTTATTTATTTGGGTCTTCTCTCTTTTTTCTTAGTCTGGCTAAAGGTGCATCAATTTTGTTTACCTTTTCAAATATCCAACTTTTTGTTTCACTGATATTTTGTACTTTTTTGGTTTCAATTTCATTTATTTCCGCTCTGATTTATTATTTCTTTTCTACTAATTTTGGGTTTGGTTTGCTCTTATTTTTCTAGTTCTTTGAGACATCATTAGGTTGTTTATTTGAAGTTTTCTACTTTTTTGATATGGCACTTACTGCTATAAACTTTCCTCTTATTACTGCTTTGGCTGTATCACATAAGTTTTGATATGTTGTATTTTCATTTTCACTTGTTTCAAGAAATTTTTTAATTTCCTTCTTAATCTTATCATTGACTCACTGGTCATTCAGGAGCATTTTGTTTAATTTCCATGTGTTTCTATACTTTCCAATGTTCCTCTTGTGATTGATTTCTAGTTTCATTCCATTGTGGTCAGAGAAAATACTTGGTATGCTTTCAATTTTTGGATTTTTAAAGTCTTATTCTGTGACCTAACATACGGTTGATCCTTGAGAATGATCCATGAGCTGAGGAAAAGAATGTGGACTCTGCAGCTGTTGGATGAAACATTCTGTAAATACCTATTAGGTCTATTTGGTCTATAGTGCAGATTAAGTCCAATGTTTCTTTGTTGATTTTCTGTCTGGATGATCTGTCCAATGCTGAAAGTGGAGTGTTGAGGTCCCCAATGATTCTTATATTGGGGTCTATCTCTCTCTTTAACTCTGATAATATTTGCTTTATATATCTGGGTGCTGCATATATTTAGAACTGTTATATACTCTTGCTGAATTGACCCCTTCATCATTATATAATGACTTTATCTCTTTTTACGTATTTGTCTTGATGCTTGTTTCATCTGATGGAAGGATCGCTCCTCCTGCTCTTGGCTGGTGTCCATTTGCATGGAATCTCTTTTTCCATCCTTTATTTTCAGTCTCTGTGTGTCTTCATAGGTAAAGTGGATTTTTTGCAGACAACATATAGTTGGCTCTTGTTGTTTTTAAATCCATTCAGCCACTGTATATCTTTTGATTGGAATTTAGTCCATTCATGTTCAATGTTATTATTGATAGGTAAGAAGAACTTTCTACTGTCATGTTGTTATTTGATTTCTGGTTGTTTTGTGGTCCTCCATGAGGCTTGGCTTCAAAATGCATATATATAATAAACTTCATAAATACAAATACATTAATCTTATTTTTAAGCATTAAAAATGTTGGCCCCAAAAGAAGAAAAGCAGAACATATTCTCAGAATGTACTAACAGCCTTGTGGTTTGGAGCTTTGGGGTGTGTGTGAACTGCGGGGGCTCTAAGGCAGCTATTAGAGGCTGAGCAGATTGCAGGGTACCTTTGCCTGCCTGCTCAGGGGCTTGTGAGGCAGGGTCCCCCGCCCTAGTCACTCCAAGACAAGTGTAGGGCAGTGAGTGTGCAGGGGTGGGGTAGGAGGTGTTTGGAAGAAGTTGTGCTTGCACTCGTGGCAAGAGGAGAGAGAGGGGGCTGGCTGCTTCTGGGTGGAGTGTGGATGGCAAAAGTCCATGGGACCCAGCATTGGCACCATGGTGTTGTGCTTTTCCTCGGACCAAGTGGCTTATGATAATAACATATCTTGCCTTTGAGAGTGTGCAGCCTAGCGGGGGGGACAGGATGGCACAGATACCTTGAGAGCAAGCTTCTCAGTGCCCTGAATGGACACCAAAGAAAGCAAGTTGGGTCAGTTCCTGGGGTCACCTACCAAGGAAGACTTCACAGAGGCTACAGACACATACGCTACATCCTTAAGGACCCTGGGGCTGGGGGTGGAGGGAACAGAGGAGAAGGCAAGGAGGTGTGGTGGAGAGGGCTGGTGGAGGACCTGCAGGAGGGCCACAAGGGAAAAGAAAAGGCAGTTACAGGGAGAGGTGCCACGGCCAATGCAAACTAGCGCCGGGTTGAGACTAGCACTGCACACTGAGCAGGATGCCACCAAGCTCATACTTGAGCCAGTGGCTTTGGGATGGTGCTGGAGAGAGGTGGGATACAGAGAGGACAGGAGCAAAGCTAGCTGCAGAGAGCTTAAGGAAGAGAGAAACAGATGTGGAGAAGGCAGAATCTACAGGCTTTAGGACTGAACAGATGCAGGGACAAGGCAGAGATAGTAGAGAACGAATGGAGATGCACTTCTTTAAATGTCACACGTCAGCCAACAGAGCTGCTGCAGGACAAAGCAGGGAGTTCTGCACTGTGCCTGCACAGGTGGTCCACAGAGGCGGTGTGAACAGGCCTTATGCACATTTGTTTAGTGGACACAATTAGCAATAATTATGCTGATAATATAACATTTATGTTCCTATTTAGTTTCAATGCCTTTTAAATACCATAACCAAATTGACCACCATATATAGGGGAATTTTACTTTCTGAAGCATTAATTAAAGACATTCAAGAGTCTTATTTTTAGCCAAAACATCTCAAGTTTAAATATGTGCTAGCAATGACAATATGCCATTTATTTACATGATTTACTGTACATAGTACTGGGGAAAAAAGGGAATAAAATGAAAACTCTATAGACATATCCTTTGTTTTAATTATACCTAAAAAACTCCTGATGCACTTATACAGGTAGCAAGAATTTATCCAAAATAAAAATATTAAGGAATGATCTGGACCCAAAAGTATAAAATATTAGGATTAAAGGTCAACTAATGGCCAAAAAATGGAAGAGGGAGAAGAAGGGAAAAGAGGAAGGGGCTGGCAAATGCCAAAAATTAAAACACACTGAGCACAATGCGTGACACACAGTAAACCTTCGATAGATTTCTGCTGAATGGATGAGTCCCTATCCTACTAAACATAACTATACTATATTAGAACTATCTTTCATAATTCTTTAGATGATGTGGCAGATCAAGGAAATAATTTTTTTAAATGGATTTTGGAAAAAAATAGGGGCCGCTCACCAATTCTTGATGTACCTTTATACCTGTATCCACAATAGGATAAGCAAAAAAGAACACATTTCTAAATTAAAAAAAAATTTATTGATATCACTTACCTGGATCCTCGAGAGAGTGGCATTAAATTATAAAAGTAATAAACTAAGGATAAGATTAAGTTACAGACAGCATCAGCCTCCTAGAAAAAAAGACAGAGGCTCATGAACTTAAGATACTTGATGACAAACTAATTTTTCATTAGGTGACAAGACACTTAAGAATCATTATATCAGGGAAAGGATTGTTTCATTCCTCTCCTACTTTTCACATTCTTAAATATTCTTTTGTATCATATTTTCCAATGAAAGGAAATATATACACGGTTCAATTTAGAGCAATGTTTTCCCAGCTCTCTCTTACACTACAACCTTTTGATAAACATAGAAATCTCAGTCTCCTTTGATGATATTTGAAACGTCAAAATATATATGTGATTAAAATTTTAAGAAGCACTTATTAATACCAAATGTGCTTTCTAAAACAACATGTTCCCTACCTCAACAGATGCAGGTAAGCCCCTTCCTTCCCCAACACCAAAATGAGATTTAGTTGATAAATATGCTTAATTATGCATATAGACTTAGATGCTTAATTACATGGATGAACTGATTGACCGTCAGAGAGTAAAGTGACATCTTGAGAGTTAGGGGCATCCGTTGCAGAACGCAGGATGGGGACATGGCGGGGAGAGAATGTCTGCAAGCAGTCCACCCCTGGCAGCGGCAGGCACTCAAGGGACAAGGCCCCAGACAAGAAAAGGGCTGCTAAGTGCAGTGCACACCACTCCAGTGTGCTTTCCTTGCTGTGAACCAGCGCGAATGCATCATCTGGCTCACATTCTAAAGCTCATTGCAAATATATGGTGCAAGCAAAAACCACAGTGAAGAGAAGAAAATGGAAGAAAAGGTGAAGCACAGGTCATTTTCATTATGGACCAACTTTTTCATTTAAATCCTGTCAAAGCCTAAACTTACGATGGTGCACAGTAGTAATGACATAAATAAATTTATCATCTTCCCCCATTGCTGTAGTTACTGAATATGGGAACTTTTTTATATTAAAGAATATTTATAGGTCTATTCAATCTGATTTCAGCGTAAGATGTACAGTCTCAATGAAAGGAGAGAGGTTTTAAAAAGTTTACAAAAGAATCACAGGAAGAGTGGAAACAATGGAAACAAAGAAACCTACCCCAAATTCTGATGAAAGAATCAATACTTTTCCTTTTGCTGTCAGATCTTTATAAAGTGCATCTATTTCAGCATGATATAATTGCGTCCTTTCTTCTGTGGTTTGAGTTTCCACAGAAAATAGTATATTGCCAACTCTGAAAATACAAGAACGGGTGTCAAAGGCATGCATTATACAGTTTAAACAGCCAAATACAGAAAGCTAAAAAAAAAAAAAAAAAAAAAAGGAAGAAAGAAAGAGAAGCAAACAGCATGCTGATGTGGCACTAAACATATCTAAGTACAGAAACTATAGACAGGTGCGGTATGTTTTCTAAGAATGTATTTTTCCATAAAATACGATACTTTCCTCACGATTTAAGTGACTGGTTACTCATTTGTTCACAGTAAGTCTAAGCACATGTACTTATTATATGAGCTTACGGGAAACAATTATACATAGTGAAGAATGCATTTAAACACCCTTCTGCTGTCTCCAACAACACATGTCCCTAAATATTTTCACAAACAGCCACTCCAACATGACTGAAGACCAGGAGCAAGAACTGTGCATAGGAAGAAAGTTCAGGGACTGCCGTTTTTTTGTCCTTTTAAGCCTCTGCTACACGCTTAGCTCCCCCAAGGCTCTATGGAGGATATAAGTTTGATGCAACAGGTATTTATTGCATAACACCATTAGGAAGACATGGCACTTAGTTCTTAGATCCTACAAAGAAAAGCACAGCTGCTGTCTTGACTGAGGAAGGGAGAGAAAAACAGGGCCACAAATTACTATGAGACCATGCATAATACAGCCCATTAGGGTTTCAAAAGACTAGACTGGATCTAATTTGGAAGACATGCGAGAAAGCAGGAAAGGTCTCACGGGAGAAGAGATCGAACATGGGTCCTGAAGGTCAGGAGTGACAGACCCAGACACAGGGAAGTGGAGGTGAGCTCCGGAAACAACCAGTCCAGTCGGACTAGCAGGCCAGGTTGTGACAGGAAGATGGCCTGGGTCAAGCAGGAAATGTCTGAGGCCACGTCACAGGAGGCTGTGAGTGCCTGGCAGGGAAGCTGGCTTTAGGTGTGATAGGCAATGGCAGGGTACAGAGAGGGGAGGCATTTGGGGGGCCAGGGAATGGCCAGTACAGGAGATGTAACAGTGCTGCTGAAGCACCGTCGAAGCAGAAGGGAAACAGGACACCAGGCAAGAGTCTGCCCAAGGGGTTGGGAGGCAGCAGGAAGGCTGAAACAGACAGTTGAGGAAAAGTGCCATGCTTCATGGGGGGGCGATTCCATGTACAGCTGACCCTCAAGCAACACAGGTTTAAACTACATGGGCCCACTTATGCAAGGATTTTCTTCTGCCCCTGCCAGCCCTGAGACAGCAAGACCAACCCTCCTCCTCCTCCTCAGCCTGCTCAGTGTGAAGATGACAAGAATGAAGGCCTATATGTTGATCTACACCCACTTAATCAATAGGAAATACATCTTCTCTTCCTTATGATTTTCTTAGAAACATTTTCTTTTCTCTAGCTTACTTTATTATAAGAATATAGTATTATAATACATATAGCATTCAAAATATGTGTTAATCAACTGCTTAGGTTATTCGTAAGGCTTCTAGTCAACAGTAGGCTATCAGTAAAGTTTTGAGGGAGTTAGTTACATGCAAATTTTGACCATGTCAGGGGAAGTGGGGCTTGGTGCCCCTACCCCCTGTGTTGTTCAAGGGTCAACTGTACTCTTTTATTTAGTAATTCCATTTCTGCCTAGGAATCTGAGGACACACACCATGGATATGTAAAAAGGTAGGAAAACACTTTTAACTTTAAATAGCACACCCTGGAATTCCTGCTGGGGGAGAATGATCTTTATTGGGAAAATACTTTGATAAGCAGCTTGGAGTAGAGATGGAGACTTCAAGGATATGGAAATGCCACAAAATCTGGAAGTTGCTTCAGTGGTGTTTACTCGTGAAGGCCTGTTTACGTTTTGACATGGAACTTGCAGAGGCAACTCCCGGTAGTTTGAGAGTAAAGGCACATGAGAAAGCCAGAGCCTGAGAGGCAGAGGGGCTGGAGGATGGAAGTCAGAGCCATGGCCGAGCTGGCAGGAATCCTAGGAGGGCTTACCCTTCCGCAGGCTACGCGACTGAAGAATGTGTGTGTGTGTATGTGTGTGTGTGTATACACACGCATGCATACAATTACAATGTAATTTCACCCAAAATTGAAGGTATATGGAGGTTGCCATATGAAGTTTGGATTTCAGATATAAATAAAACTATAGTTAATAAAAACATTCACTGTAGTGTTATTTATAAAGTAAAAAAAATGGGAAACACTCTAAATGGTCAATAAAAAATAAATCAGTAGGAGAAATTCTACAACATCTATACAATGGAGTACTACGCAGCTATTAAAAATGCTTGTAAGAATGTGACTGGCAAAATGACCATCATAATGTAATGGAAAAGGCAGAAGAGAAACAGGTCACAAAATAATACGTACAGTGTGGCTTCAGTCTTAAGGAAAATAGCCTGATTTTTACAGTGTTAATTTTGCTCATCTGTGTATTCTAAACTTTCTACAATAAGATTGCTCTACTCACGTAATTGTTAAAGTCTGTATTTTTTTTAAAAATCCTGTAATGGACTTCAAGTGGCCAACTGCTCACCTGCTTTTGTTTCATTACTATTAATAAAAGCCTTCCCCCCACCCAACAAGTAATAACAAAAGGTGGGAAGAATGCTTTTCACAAACTACACTAGACATTATACTTAGTATCTAGAAAGTTGTGAGATTTAGCACAGTCAGAAAATGTGTCTGCCGGTGTCATACTCTGGATGTCACATTAAAAAAAAAAATACCTGGTTATAAGTGCACACTGGACCTTGGTAACTTTTCATTTCAGAATAGAGCAAAAGCCCAGTAAGACCAACCTCTATGGCAACAAAAAACACATGCACACTTCCTGCTCCAGTCTCTAGTTTTACACCCACATCAAGAAGCACACGTACTTATCTCCCGTAATAGTAATCGTGAATCCGTCATATTCCTTCCCTTGGTCTTTGAGGCTGGGAACTTTTGTGTTCACCGTGAACCCATCCTTCGTTTTAGTATTAAACTGCTTTCAGGGAAAAAGAAAATTCACATTACTAGCGTTTAATTCATTGCAAACCCCAACTGCAACTCTGTAGTGCTGAATCCGACTTAGATGATTTTTAAGAGGGTCGAGGAAGTCACCTGACATACGTTCCGACCAAATTCTAGGAGCCTAAAGTTACACTCCCCGGACCCCCTACCAGAGGCCAGCAGGGAACCCCAGCACCAAAAGCTCATGGGCTTTTGTTTTTTTTTTTTTTTTTACATTTTCTGTGCTTTCTCTAGATTGTTGCTAAAGTTGAAAAGTGGTAACATTTATATTTTTATGAGTAAATAAACAGATGGATACATGATCAAAAAATATAACAGATATGCAAGATTGTTTAATACCTGACACACAGATGTTCTGGATAAGAATGAGAGATTGAGATATTTCCCAGGTCATTCATTGTCCAGCAGAAATGAATAATAACAAATTTTGAGACAGAGTCTCACTCTGTTGCCCAGGCTAGAGTGTCGTGGCACCAGCCTAGCTCACAGCAACCTCAAACTCCTGGGCTCAAGCAATCCTTCTGCCTCAGCCTCCCAGGTAGCTGGGACTACAGACATGTGCCACCATGCCCAGCTAATTTTTTTTTCTATATATTTTTAGTTGGCCAATTAATTTCTTTCTATTTACAGTAGAGACAAAGTCTCGCTCTTGCTCAGGCTGGTTTCGAACTCCTGAGCTTGAGTGATCCACCCGCCTTGGCCTCCCAGAGTGCTAGGATTACAGGTGTGGGCCACCGCGCCCGGCCAACTCACAGGCTCTCTTAATCAGCAAGGGGTACTGCTTACTGCTAAGAGTGAGTTTTTCCCTCATGTGTATCTTAGTAGGCAGTAACTTTGATTGTTGGCAGAATAGTTGTAACAAACATCTTGTAACTCAAAAAAGCAACTTATGTTCTTGTTAGTGATCCTTCAAAGCAGAGTCTGACTTTTTTCAAAAGTACTTAGAATTATATTTAACTAGCGACCTTCACATACACACACACTCTCTTTGGCAGACCATGGAGAAGTATGTTAAAGGAATTACTCAGAGCTGAGAACAGACCTCGGGGTGATGGGTATGAACGCAGTTTCAGATAACAGCTTTCTGTGTAAAACATTTGAGACAAACCCGAAATGCCAGCAAATAGGTTTTGAGCTTATTCCAAAAAAATGTCCCCCAAATTAATTTATATTGACCATTTTTTTTTCAGGATTGATGGACTCGAAGTAAGGGAACCAACAATAAAATAAAAGGCTATGTGCTTCACATAAGACACTGCTGGGTGGAGGGTGAGGCTGTCTACAAACAGCAAGACACAGCAGGTGCTCGCTGATGGCCGGAGAAGGGTGGAGTGGGTGGACAGGAGGCCATGGAGGCCAACAGCGGACACTGAAACGGGCAAGCACTGTCCACACAGAAGACGACCTCAGAACAGGGAATGTGCTAGCACTTACCACGTGCCAATTCTCATTTGATCCTCACAATGCACCGATAAAACACAATCTTACAGATGGAAAAAGCACTCGGGCACAGTGTGGCCTGGGCAGCGGTAGAGTGGGACTGTGAAGCCAGGCCTTGGGAATTATAGCCCAGGTTACTTGCTAATAAGGTGCCTCTGGGGAGCTGCGGTCTATTTTAACTTGCTTTTTCCTCGATGGCACTCTGTTTCAGTGGACGCTGTCATGGGGCCACATTTTGCCAAGCGCTTTAAACATTCAACCATTTGACTGTATGTACTTCTATGGGTGCTTTGTAAAACACCAGCGTATCCAGGATCCTGGGCTAAAGCAAGGTGTACAGTGCTGGATTGGAATGTCAGTCCCACCACCAAGAGCAAGCACCTTCCATACAACATAACTGCTGGTGACGTCACACTGAGTGGCACCGAGGCTGGCGACGCTACCCTGTCTCGGGCTGTGGCTAAATGACAGTTGTGTCGTCCACTTTCCTCTTCTATTTAAACAAAGACGTACATGAAATATTAAAATCTCCCTTAGCTGATTTTGTATTCTGCCTAATACCACAGTAAATTTAAATGCCTAAAATGCCTACAAGGAAAGCAGCGGAAGCTCCTGAGGCACCCTGCAGTGTCCTTCCCCGCGGTGCGGCCCACAGCCCCGAGTGGAGCCGTCCGGCCCTCTGGGGGCCACTGGGAGAATTTATCACCGTGACTAGGTAGATGGGGCCAAGACTACGATATGTCCCACAGTGCAGGGGACTGTCACACATTATACATGACATTCTAATGTCCCACTGGACTTTCATGTAGATGAAAACCCTGTTTATGATTTAACAATTACCTGGAACCAGATTCCATTTTGCACTTACACGCTATTTGTTACACAGCTTTCATATACACCAAATTGAAAGCAAATGGCATATACGTGGAGTAAGGAGTGTATTACATACAGCTTGGAACTTTCGTAAGTGTGTTTACCATTTCAGAAACCCACGTCGCCAGTGACAGTGTGGCTCACCAAACAACACACAGAGGCAGAGCTGTGCTGTAACTGACATATTCTCGTGACTAGGTACAAGCTGCTGGCCACTTCTTTCTGGCTTTTCCAGAAGGCATGCCCAGATTTCAGCATGCCGGAATACAGGTGATCAAGTAGAAGCTACCTTTTATAACTCCCTCAAGGCACAAAACTGTCTTGGTGTGGAAAATGTTTTCATATTCTCTATGAATTTCATCTTGATGCAATAAAGTACTCAGTGGAACTCAAGCGTGTCTGCCAGAATCCTTGGTCTTCAGCAGACAAGAACCTTGTACAAGACCATAAAACAGGCCCACCCACGCCCAGCTGGGCAGATGTGGGGCCTGAGCCAGATGCTTAGCTTGGTGCTCTGTTCACAACATGCTGCTTCCTCGTTATTCCTTAGAAATGGATACACTGTTTATTCATACAAATTCCCTAAGTTTTATTTGCTACGAATTAATCTCATCTATTATAGCTACAAAGAGAGACATTATTCAGGTTTCACATTAATGCTCAAACCATTAACTGGAAAAGCAAATCTAACTGCTGTTGCCATATTTTTGGGTAGTTTTACTTCTAGGTGAAGAAAAGATTCATGAAGTTAAGTATTCCACTGCTGAGAAACACGAAACACAGACGGATCCTGTAAAAACCCTGATCTGCAAGACAGCCCCTGCTCCAGGAAAGCTACAAACGGGCACACAAGCTTTGGGCCACATGCAAAACCGAAAGAGCAGCCTCTCTCTGAGGACGGGCCATACACACTTCGACCTCACCTCTCCATGCAAATGAAAGGGGTGGTACATCCTTGCTGGGCCACACGAGGAGACTCAGGATGCTGCGCGGGCTGTTCTCTGCCCAGCATCCTTCTTTAATGCTAACTAACCCAGTGGTCGCAAGCTGATTACCAATCTGAACCTGAGACCACTGCCATCTCAGAGCTACATCTTCTTCTGGTTCTTATTATAGTTTCTACTTCTCTGCCGAAATCCTCCATCACTAGGTTCGTGTTTTATTCAAGCCCTTGAACACATTTATGAAGCAGACAAGGACTTTAAAAAGAGCGAATTCCAACATCTGGATCATCTGGCAAGTGTTTTTATTATTCTTGGGTATGGGTCACATTTTCCTCTTTTTGACTGCCTTAGTCCTTTCATGCTTCCGTAACAGGATATTTGAGACGGGGAAATTTATAAGGAACAGAAATTTATTCTCTCACAGTTCTGGAGGCTGGGAACTCCAAGATCAAGGCATTGGCATCTGGAGGGGGCAGCCGCCTTACTGCGGCCTCACATGGCGGAAGGCAGAGGGCAAGAGAGAGACCTCCACTCCTGAAAGCCCTTCTCCTGATGACATTAATCCATTCTTCACCCCCATGATCTAAACACTGCCGAGCAGGGCCCACATCCTAACGTCACAGCACTGGGCATGAAGTTTCCAAGACATAAATTTTGGCAAGACACATAGAAACCACAGCATTCACTTCTCCAGTAATTAAGGAGCATAGATTATTTTGCCTTCCTTTAAAGGGCACTGAGTTTTGTTTTGACAGGTAGTCAAATCACTAGCAGATCCACTTAATCCTTTGAGGCTTGGTTTTATTCTTAGTATAGTCTACTTAGAAATTGTCCTTCATCCTGGGATGTGGACCTTACTATATAGTGTTGTCTTACTTCTACAGTGTGTCCTTTCTGGGGTCTTAACTGAGTGTCTGAAGTGCTCACAGGATCCGTCCAGCCTGGCGAGGCCAGAACTTCAACGTGTCTCAGTACTGTAAACATCCGTACCTCTGTTCGCAGCTCTTGTCCCTGTATGGGCCACTCTCTAGGGAGCCTCCTGAGTCTCTCACTGCATGTGCATGACCAAGCTCCTAGCCAAGGATGACGAGGAACACCCTCCTTGATCTCTGGGCACTACCCACCCTGCACAGTTTCCTCCTCCTCTGTCCTCTGCCATGCAAATTCCAGCCACTTCGGCAGGCCCAACTCCAGTCTCCATCTCCTAAGCTCAACGAGAATGCTGTTCTCTCCAGGGGTTCTATATGCCTGCACCGTCGTCTAATAAATAGTCCCGGCGCAGAGCTGGGGTGACAATGGGGCTCAGCTCATGCTCCCCTTCTCCCAAGAATCACAGTCTTACAATTTTCCAGTGCCTGAAATCACTGCCCCGTGTCTTGTCCACTGTTAGAAGTGCTGTGGCATGGAAGGGCTGGGTGCCAGTTACTCAACAGTGGCCCGGAGCACAATTCAATTACGTGTACGTTTAAGTTTTCTTCTGTTTCCTATATTAACTGCTTCCTCAGAAGTTAGTTTTTCTGTTTGAGTCTGATACCTATGTTTTGTTTTATTTTGGCTATTACTCAGAATGTGTTCATATTAGTGATTTCAGATGGCATCTTTGGTAAATTTTAAAACAATTATAGCATTAATTAACAAACATGCATTTAATAATTATGAGTTCTTTTTAAAAAAGTGCTGTTGGGTTTTTTCCCCTCAAAACACCTACTATGATTTTGATGATAAATTTACCTTCATAATTGGAAGAAGGTCTTCTACTTTGTGTACCTTTTCCAGAGCTTCTCTAACTTCCAACAGTCCTTTAGGGTTATTAGCTCTTAAAGAGAGAGAGAAAGAGAGATGGCAATAGATTAATGCATAAATGTAATCATTATGCTATTATATTTAATTTGAATAAATTGCCCTTAATTATGAGCAGCTCAATAATATAAATAATGGGCCAGGACTAAAGTTTCTAAATAATGGGATGGTTTAATCCTAATGAGTTTTACTGATGAGAATTAAGGAAACAGCAGCCCAACTAGAAGGTGAAACAGGGAAAACAGAATGAACTGACAGCTAGCCCTCGTACATACACGTAAGGGAATGAGTTTGGTCATAAACCTTTGATCCTCCGATTTCAACTGTGAAATCACAAGCACAAGCTTTTTTTCTTTCTAAAGCTGCTCAGATGAAAGTATCATGCTAGGTTCTTATAGCAATTTTGCATTTACTTAGTGATATTTAACCATTCAGAATTCTTCCCCCAGAGTTCTGCTCCCTGCTGTATCTACACCATACTGCCCTTCAAGTGAGGGAGAATGAATATTAAAGCCGAAATCCCTAAGAGATAAATTCAAAGAATTTATCTGCTTTTTGGAAGAAAGAGACTACAGAACTTATATAACATTGTGTGTAAGGTTAAAGACAGTTCAGTGGAGGGCCATGAGTTTTATGAAACTATTTTGAAAAAAGTGGCTAAGTGATTATGAAAGCCTTTACGATTCTAAACACTATGTAAAAATTTAATATAGCTTGATTGTCCTGTCAACAGGCTCGATTTTCAAGTTTCATGGATATAACAAATGTGAAATGTATGAAACCAACTCGTGACTATGCAGGAGAAAATGGAAGCCTTACCCATGATAAACAAGAATTCTGTCTTTAATAAAATGAAGTATTTTCTCAAAATATTCCAGGTATCTCATGTTGATCACCTGACCCCTACAAGGCAAGATAATAATAAAATGAAGGATGTTTTTTCTAAAGGAGCATGCTCAAAACACCTAATTTCAAAGTTAATTAAAGAGAACTGTGAAAATAAAGTAGGGAAAAACGAGTCTGGGGAACTGGCTTGTTCACAGTGAGTGAGTGGAAGCAGCGAGCGCTGTCTGGGCGAGATCACTGGTCAGGAAAGGCACCGGGCTCGGCCCCAGAGAAGACGCGGTGGGAAGAGGAGTCCTCAGGAGCTGCAGTGCGGTTCGCGCTTGGCGCCAGCTCCCTTGGATGGATCCCTCCGCGTTGGCTGCAGCACGCCGTCCCCCTCCCGGGTTCTCCCGACAGCACTGTCTGCCAATCCCCGCCGTGCTCTCCAGCTCCCTGGCAGCCCGCCTTTCCTCTGCCCACTCCAAATATCACTTTCCTCACATTTCCACCCCTTTTTTCTTTTTCTTTTAAACTCCCTCCCAGAACTCCACGTTCAGCCAACATGCTGAGTCACATGACACTCCCAACTGCTCCCGGGGTATCACTCCCGGGCCGCCCAAGCCTCAGGTGTAACCGTCAGATGGGAATTCACTCCCCATACCACACTTCCCCCCACCCCCAAAACGTGGCCACCTACTTTTCATCCTGGTGCTCTCTGGTCTGATGGGACAACCACGTGCAGGAGTCAGGGGAGGAGAGTCGGATGACCTTCCTCTAATCCCACACTCTCCCCAGTTTCTAAGCCACCCCCAGTGTGCCTGGATCTACCTTCTAAATACCCACTCTTCCTCTCCAGCCCACTACCACACAGCTTTCAAGGCCTTCGCACTTGTTCACCCGAATAACCGCACAACTTGCTAACCTCCCCCCTTGCCTCCAAGGTTGCCGCCACCTTTCAAATCTATTCTGCCATCTGCTGCCAAAGTGATCATCCCACGTGCAAACCTGCTCGTGTCACTTCTCTGCTTAGAACCCTGAACGGCTCACCATCATCTTCAGGAAAAAAAACTCCTTAGCATGGACTATAAAGTTATTTCTATTTTGGCTTCTGCCTAATCTTTCTAGCCTCAAGGCCTGACATGCCCTTAATTACAAGCTAATCAGCAGGTGCAACGAGCCAGTCTCAGTTTCCTGACCTTACCTACCTCACCCGTGGGTCCATGCCTGATCACCCACCTCTCTCTGTCTTCCACTTTTCCAAGGAGCTGAAATGCCACTGAAGGCAGAATTAGGTGCCCTTTCCCTGGGTTCCCATGACCCTGTACATCCGACCGCCGCACCCCTAACACGCTAAACAGTAGCTGTTTACTGCTCTGTCTTCACTAAATTGTGAGCTTTCTGAAGTCAGGGGACTGTATCTCCCTCCTCTGTCACCATCACAGAGCACAGCAAGCTGACAGACAGTGGCCTTCATTTAAAGCAAGTTGACTGAGGCTTCCTATCAATGTCACAAGTCATTCCATGACAGATAGGAATATACAAGTCATGAGGGAAAAAGAAATTGTTTCCAGAAATTAAAAATAAATATACAAATGATATTTCCATCAAAACTCAAAGTTAAGTGTCAAACTTGTATAGAATAATATTTTCTTGATTCATGTTCCTGGACCTAGAAGCATTTTAGAGGTGACACAATGGCTACATTTATACATTTCAGCTAAAATTAAATTCATTAAAAGACAGGCTGATAATATGGGTCACCTTGAAGCTGATATTCTTTAATATTTGTTCATCATTATTTAGAGGGCAGGTAAGCACATGAAGGGAGGGTGAAGAAGAAAGCATTTCACCACGGCCAACTTGCAGAGCCTCTCGAGGAAACAGAAGCTCTCCCCGCACCTGCCTTGTCCTCTCTGGAAGGAAGAGCATTATTTATCCAAGCCCTTGGTGTGTCAGGGCTAGAAGTAGGGGAGCCTTTCCCCTACTGCAAGAAATTTGTCAAAGAATTTCTTTGAGCCACACGCTATTATTGAGATATTATAATAAATGTAACATGCTCCACCTGATTACATTCTTTTTTTTTTTTTTCCTGAGACAGAATCTTGCTCTGTCGCCCGGGCTAGAGTGCCATCTAATCACTTTCTGTGATGTTCTAGGAACCCTTAAAGACTGATGCCCTAGGCAAACATCTGCAGTCTACCTTTCTATTATGCTCTGCACCGAAGAGAAGAGGCCGGGGAAGGAGCGTGGCATGTGCTGCATTTCTTTCTGCAACTGGACTGTTGGAAAGGAATGTGGGCAGGAGTCTGCGGGTGCAGAGCTAATCTGTGTGTTCCCTGGTCAAAAAGTCACCAGGAAAGGAACAATGGGTCACTACTGGTCTCAGTGCCTGTCTCTTGAGAATGAACTCCTAGGGAAACAGGAAAGATGCACAAAAGGTTCATACCTAATTAAATTGATGTGGTTGTTAAAACCTCTGCTGAGACTTCGTGCTGGCATTTGATCTAACCACAGAACAGGCTGGTCTGGGTCAGCAATCCTGTAAAACAGAGCCTGTTAAAGCCAAAGACCTTATAAAACCCAGACGTGTTCAAAAGCATTCTAAATAAAACATGTAGAAGTCTTTGTAAAGGGAGGGATAGAATGACTGCTAGTCCATTACATCTAAAAATACAATGTACAAATGTGCAAATTCCAAACAGATGCTCCAATTGGACCAAGTGAGAAGCCAGGAAAGGTTTATAAGTAGAACGGGATTTTTCTCATAAAAATGCATATCAAAGGTTCCTTCCTCTAAACTAGCTGCTTAGCGAGACACCTACTTACCTATAAAGGGACTGGGCCATTGAGGTTCATTCAAAGGTACCACAGGTAAGATCTGCTCTTTCAAAGAGACTGCTGTTTCTAAAACGCTTCATTTAAATGTGCTTTGGACACATGATAACCATTAATTCCTATTTCATAAATATTATTATAGTTGAGTATATGTCAAAGAATAAAGACGTCAGCAATTTGTGACAAACTTTAGAGAGGAAAACCTAACATAGAAGGCCTTTAGTGAGCAAAACAGGGTCCACAACCTGTTAGCTAGAATGGACTGACATTATTTTGCAATGACAAAACTGCTAGTTTATTTCCACTAAAATGTCAGTTACCTTCTCCATTTTACTGCTATGTCAAACATGTCTCTCCACTGCATCAGCCGTGTTTTTCCATTCATTCGAACCTTCGAGTTAGTCCACGTACGCTGCACAGCTTGCATGACTTCCAGTGCTGCCAAACCCATGGCTATGAGAAAGAAAGAGCGAGAAAACAGAGTAAGTATGTTTTAGAGGGACTGATTTCCACCTGCTTTACAGAGTCTCGATGATAACTCAAGAGTTATCACAGAGAGGATCAGAATAATTGGTGACATAACAAGACCCAAGGTACACCTCAGTCATAATGTTCCTATTAAAATTAAAACCCATGAGAGGAAACTAGAGACACCCCAAGTTGTCTCCTCCCAACTCTGCCTCATACTGAAACAACTACAAGTTGAAATTCCTCCTCACTCCTACAGTAAGGAAATACTAACAGCCCCCCTGGACCAGCTGTCTGATCTAGAGTAAGGACTTAATATCAATATCCTAGATCTACACCATAGCAATAGCAAAAACGCCAAGGCTGGAAGCAGCCTTCCTTCAGAAGTCAGTACAAATGATTCTACACATTTCTGTTCCGATCACATCGAGAGTGTAAGTAAGCACAATAAATACTGGTTTTTAAAAAAGCACAACATGGTTTAACCACCCTTGCTCTTATGCCAGAAATACGTCCACTTTCAGATAGTTTCCAGAATACCTCTGTGTATTCTCTTGTTTGGCAGGAAACCAGGTGTTTCATATTGCATCAGTGATCCCAAACGGTCAGCTACACAAATCAGCTCTTGTACTTCAGGCTTATAACTCTCAAAATTCTGGTGTAATACATCTCTGCAAGAAATATCACATGCATGATAAGGACCTTTATAATAGACATGTGGTAATCCAATTCCACCTGAAAAGCAATCATTTCCTCCACTAGGAAACTAATCAAGAAATCTACAACCACATAATCCTCACTTCAGTCCTTTGTACCCAACCATACACAAGTCAAAAGAAGGAACCTTTAAGTAGAACAGTAGTCCTCCCTTCTCCACTAGAGATACGTTCCAAGACTCCCAGTGAATGCCTGAAACCATGGATAGTACTGAATCCTATATATATTTTATGTTTTTTCCCATATAAACATATCTATGATAAAGTTTAATTTACAAATTAGGCACAGTAAGAGATGAATGACAACTAATAATAAAAGAGAACAACTGTAACAATATATTCTAATATAACTTATGTGAAGTTACCTATTTTCAGAACTGGATTTACCGCAGGTAACTAAAATTGCAAAGTGAAACCGTGGATGAGGAGGGGACCACTGTATGTGCACAATTGCCATCACATGCTGGTTAGTAACACTGATAACTAGCGTGCAGTTCAAATGGTACCTCTTACCATTATTTGCTTTGTAAACTTCTCCAGAATACACACCTGCATGGACTGCCTTTTCAAAGAAAGCACCCAAACCCCTGCCCTTCGTCCATCCCCTACCCCTACCCAAGTTGATCATAGCAAGTATACTTGGAATCATGTATTTGTAACTACTACTGTTTTGCTGCCAATCTGCCTTATGTTTTTATACCAAAGATTGCAACTCTAAGTTATAGGTTTGTTTTGGGGGTCCCCAAGACCACCCTCACTCAGGTTCAGTAATTTGCTAAGAGAGCTCAGAGGACTCAGCACATAAGCACAGCTGCAATTTATTACAGCAAAAGGATACAAAGCAAAATCAGCACAAAGTGGAGGAAACAAGGCACAGGCTTCCAAGGGTCCCCTCCCAAGGAAGTCATATAGGACACATAAAATTCCCCCAGTAATGAGCTGTGAACACATGTGTGGAATGCTGCCAACCAGGGAAGCTCATCAGAGATTCAGTGCGCAGCATTTTTATTGGGGCTGATCACAGGCACCTTCTGCCTGGCAAGTACACAAATTCCAGATGCCCAGAGGGAAAGCAAGCGTTCAATATAAACCACATTGTTTGAACAAATGGTTTAGCACAGGGAGCCACTCTTACCAGGTCAGGGGATGGTGGGAACCCTCCAGAAATCCAAGTTCCCAGACCCCTGCCAAGGGTTCCCCTGCAAGCAGGCCTCTCAAAGGATACCAATCGCAGCCTGCCGTGTTGACTCTTTTGTGCATAGAGATCTTTCCCAAAAAAGGGGTGGCAGAGAACATACGCAATCCCTTTGAGCAGTTAATTTTCCATTATTTTTGATTATGTTATAATGATGAGACAAGTGTACAACCACATTGCCCAACTGCAGAACTAGAACAGTATGTAGTTCTATCTACTTGTACGCAGCTTTCCTATCCCATCCTCCCGCCTCCAAGCTGGAAGTCACTGATCTTGAATTTTGTGCTCAAGATTTCCTTACCTTTTAAAACTAAAGTAGGTTTGTTACATACATATATCCCAAAACAAGGCATTCTATGGTTTTGCTTTTGAGCTTTAGGGGAAAAAAATGATGTGACAGCACAGCCTACTGCCTTGCTGCTTTCACTCCGCATTGCATTTTAAGACTAATCTGCATTTTTTGCTGGGGTCACTTATTTATTTAACATCCCACTGTGTGGCTGTATCGCATTTATCCATTCTTCTGTTGATGGACATGTGGGTTGATTTCCAGGTTTCAGAGTGAAAAAATACTGCTGTTGACAGTCTCGTACGGACTGGCAGATGTGTGCACAACCACAAGGTTCTGCGCTGAATATACACAGAGGCAGAATTCTACGTAGAATACGCAAATGTCCAATTTACTAGATAATGACAAACTGCTTTCCAAGGTGGTTATAGCAATTTATACTCTCAAAAGGACTATATAAAAGTTCCCGGTGGTCTCCCTTCTGACCAATGTTACTATTATCAGACTTTGCAATATTTGCTCATCTAGTGGGTGAAAAAATCTCATGTGGTCTTAATTTATGAATCGAAGCACTTTTCAGGTTTATTTGCCATTCCTGCTTCCCTTTGGTAAGTGTCTTTTGCTTTGGTAAGTCCCTTTGCTCGTGTCTTTTGTACACATTCCTATTGGTTGCCTTTTACTTTTAAATTTGTAGAGGTTCTTCATAAATTTGGGTGCTAATTCTTGATCAGTTATATAGACTGCAAGTACCTTTACCAAGTCTGGGCTTATTTTTTCATTCCTTATGGTGTCTCGTTGAATACAAGTTCTTAGGTTCCGCGTAGTCCAATTTATCAATCTTTTAGTCTCATGTTTTGTGCATCTCAATTAAGAAATCCTTCTCAAGCTCAAAATCATAAAAGTCTTATTTATATTTTTCTCCTAAAGTTTAAAATATTTTGCCATTCATATTTAAGATTTTTCATCCATCTGGAATTGGATGGCTATCTGTGCTATCACAAAAATCAGTTTTATTTTATCCACACAATAACCTAGTTGGCCAGTCCCACTCTGATCTACAATACACCTTTATCATTTAGCTAGGCTGTCTGGTCTGTTCCTTTGGCCTACTGGTCCAGTCTGTCTTAATTACTATATTAAGTCTTGCTATCTGGTAGGATGGGAACCTTCCCCTCCACACCTAGCCATCATCTTCTTTGGGAGTCTCTTGATTACTCTTGGTCCTTTGTTCTTCCATATAATTTAGAGAATCAGCTCAACAAGTTCCCCCAAAAAACTGCTGGTATTTTGAATGGCGTTTTATTAAACCTATAATTAATCTGCACAGAAATGACCTATTGATGTTGCTGAACTTCTAATCCGTGAACACAGTATTTCTCTCCACTTGTCTTCTCTTAGTAACTTTCAATTAAGTTTTAGGATGTCCATAAAGGTGGTACACATATTTTGTAGGATTTATTTCTAAGTACTTGCTGCTGTTATAAATGGTACTTTTTGGTTTGTTGCTGTTATGTAGAAAAGCAACTGATTCTTCCATATTGATTATGATCAACCACCTTTCTAATCTCTTGTCACTTCCTATAATTTATAGATCTTCTAGGTTTTCTTTGTAGACCATCATGTGATCTGCAAACAATGACTTTTTTTGTCTTCTTTTCTAATCCATGTAACTGATTTTTCTTCTCTTTGTGCATTATCTAGGACTACTAGCTCACTGTTACAGAGAAGCAATGATCTTAGGCATTTTTTGGTCTTACTCAATAATTTTAGGCTTTCTTGTCTTACTCATGATTCTAACGTGAATGTGTCTACCACTTCATTAGTTAAAATGATGTTTGCTATAGGCTCTTTTTTCCCCTACAGACGGGGGTCTTGTTGTGTTGCCCAGGCTGGAGCACTGCGGCTATTCACAGCTGTAATCATGATGCACTACAGCCTCAAGCTCCTGGACTCGAGCCATCCTCCCGCCTCAGCCTCCCGAGTAGCTGGGACTATACCCAGTTTAAAGCTGTTTTGAAAAAGAAAAAAAAAAAATCATCTTGAAAAGCACTTACTTTATGTGGGGTTGTAACCCTGGCTGCTCTTCATAGTCTTCTATGAGGAAAGGCAGATTCTTAGCCCAGTGGTCCTTAAAGCTTCCAGGCAGGTCCACGTCAATGTTATATTCCGTAAGGGGGGTATCGAGGTGTGCGTGAAGATATCGAGAATACTCTGTGGACGGGAAATGAGATCTGACACACCCGACTACTGCTGAAGAAACATTTCTTACAGCCAGGTGCCATACAAATACTTTATAACAAGCTGTTATTCAATTCTAAGAATTCTAAAAGGAGATTCCAAATTTTAGTACATCACAACTATATGATAAGATGGGTAACCTGACACTGACTTGAGTTACCAGGGTCAAATATAAGTCAGTCAACCTGGGCGTATTTTGGCTAAATTTTAACCACCTTCCCATAATCAACACTGACAATCTCATTGTTTTCAATTCCGGAGCCTGAGAATCCAAGCTCACTGTGAGATGGAGCCTGGCGCTCTGTCGACTGATAGACTAACTAGGTATGTGATTTCACCAACGGGCTGACTGCTGCTTATCTACAGAAGCAACGTAGAGAAGAACCGAGATACAGAGTGCCCGCTCCTCCAGTCTGTAATTCTCAAGCACAGGTTCTACTGAATCAGAAAGAACAGGGAATTTTAATTTAGGGTAAAGAGTGATGCTGTCCAGTGGACAGTCCTTAGCCACCCGGCTACCGAATACTTAAAATGAGGTTAGGGTGGACTGAGAAACTGAATTTTAAATTTTATTTAATTTGAATGAATTTAAACTTAAAAACTGATACTTGATTCATTCATTAGAAAACTTCAGTATGTTTGGAACAACTTGCACATACGAATCTACCTTTCCAACTCTGAATTTTATAAATTCTAAACTTAGATCAAGTATTTCCAATGGAAATTTAACATCCAAATTAAGATGTATTATAGTGTAAAATTTATACCAGATTTCAAAGAGTGCAAAAAATGTATAATATTTAATGAAGAGCATTCTTTTAAAAAATAGAGACAGGATCTTGCTATGTTACCTAGGCTGGATTCAAACTCTTAGGCTGAGACAATCCTCCTACCTTAACCTCCCGAGTAGCTAGGACTACCTGGGCACGACACTACACCTGGCTTTATATTAATTACATGTTGAACTAATAATCTGGATATTCTGAATTAAATAAAATATGTTATTAAAATTAATTCCGCCCTTTTGATTTTTACTTTAATGTGGCTACTATAAATTTAAAATTATACATATAGCTTGCAATTTTTTTCTGTTGGACAGTAATGATATAAAGTTCTCATGATAAAGGAAAAACATGTGGGCTTTATTACAGAAAACAAAAATATCTTTACATATAGTAGAAAAAAGGTGAGTAACACTATGACTAATAAAAGGATAATTGAAAGATTTGCTTTCTCCCTCACCTCAATTTAATTTCTGATATGAAGGAATGACAGGTTGAAGAGACCAAGCTCATATTTAACAGTAAAAGTCTCACAGGTTACTTTCCTGCCCTTCCTGTATCCTTGGGTGAGATGTGATGAGAAACGGATGCCCCAGATAATTGTCATATTTAGTTCAAAATATGTTTTTTTGATGCAAGTAAAAAACAATTTTAATTTCATAAAGAAAAAAATATAAGAAGTGGTTGAAAAAGCCTTAGACTGGTCTTCAGAAGACACGGACTCCGTTGAGTCCCGACACTGCCACTAACAAGGTGTGGCTGTGGACAAGTTACCCAGCCTCTTTGAGAGTCCACTGTCTCATATGGAATGCGAACGAGTCAAGCGATACGACTTTTACAGCTTTGAGCGTGAAAATCTAACGATTCTCCAACATTCAGACTTACCTCGGAGATATTTCACTTTAAGATACTCGGGGCTGGCCTTCTGGCCTGGGAGAGGATCATTCAGCATCACTTTCGTTTGTGCTTTTATGCCTTCATAAAACTGCCCCATTGCCACGTGGCTGAGTCCTTTCATGTACTGGCACACTTCATTATACGGCTCTAGCTGCAGACACCGCTGAGACGGCGAAGGACAAAACGCTGTGTTAGTGTGGACAGAGTTTGAGAAAACTTTGAATGCTTTATTCTTTTTTAAAAATGTCCATGTTTTTTAATTGACAAATAATAATTATACATATTCGTGGGGGACATAGTGATGTTCTGATAGATATAACGTATGGTGATTACATCAGGGTAGTTAGCATTTCATCATCTCCAACATTTCTCATTTCTTCTTGTTTGAAACATTCAATATCCTCCTTCTAGCTATTTGACACTATATATTAATAAAATATTATTGTTAACTATATGAAATACTTTAATCTAGAATTAGAAGTCCTTCCCTCCAGGTTAAACCAGACCAAATACATGCTCTGTAAATTATGTCTACAGGACAAGGCAAGGATTTTTTTCTTTTTCTTTTTGTTGAAGTATAAACACTAATCGTGGTCCCCTTTCTCTATTTATTTCACTAACTTTCATTGAAGAATAATCCAAGAACTCCAGTTTCAGTGCTTTTTACTTATAAACGCTCACCTTAAAATTCTTCAGGGCTTCCTGTAAGCTGCCGTGGTGATAGAGCATCATTCCTCGGAGCTGGAGGGTCTGCACGTGATTCTGGTTGAGCAGCAGGGCCTTCTGAAAGCTCTCGGTGGCCGCTTCAAAATTGCCCAGTTCTCTAGGTGGGTAACAGCAGTTACGAACACAGTATAGATATTACAGTGAACGTACAGAATAAGCTGTCCTCAGAGTTAGGGACCATATGGGAGTAAGACGCCTTAATGTGGGTGTTCCCTTTGTCACTTTATCACTTTATAGACTGTATGCATACATGGCCTTTGAACACATGACATTTCACTTAGTTCTTTCTAAATCAGCTTACAGGACAACCACAGAGCTCTTGAAATTTTCTGGGGAAAATTAATTTATTGATTTCCAAAAGCTTATTCAAACCCCTCTCCCCAGTTCATGTCCAGCTTCAACCCCTAAAAAACTGTGTGTAAATTTTAGTATATGGATAGCAACATAGTTTCCCCTTTGGAAAAGGGTATACAGACTATAACCACACAGTTTTATCATTCTAAATCAAACTCATAGCCTTAAAATTGTATTTTTTTAGTTACTGAAGTTACTTCACTTAAAATCTGCTAAATCATTATGTAATTTAAAATTCTGAAAAAAGAAGTATATTTTAGAATTATAATCCTTCCAGAATAGAAATGGTTGTTACTAATCCATCTTCTTCTATATTAAAATTTTTATAAAGAAGTAACTTCAAAATATTTTATACATCAATTTTCTATAAATAATGAATATTTTAAAAATATAATGCCTACTTACATTTATACAACACTTTACAAGGCACTTTCAAATCTGTTTTCATTTATATTCCCAACAATTCTCTGGGGCAAGAAGGATAAATATCAACACTTAAACCCCACATAAATCCAAACACACTTTCTCCAAGTCAGTACAAGAGAGCTTCTCAAACTATCCCGTCAGATAAATAAGCTCTTGAATTTAAACCTTCCCAAATAAGGTAGCTACCAAAGAGTATTTCTGTTGCTGTCTTTCTTTTCTATCATTTATAGTACTTACAAATGGGAAACCTGAAGCTCAGAGAAGGACACACACCTGTATGATAGCTCAAGCCAGGACCAGAATCAAATCTCTTAACATCTAAATCATAAGCTCCTTCTACCATCCCATGCCACCTCCTTTTCAGATCAGAGTATACTTTGTTTTTTTTTTTTTTTTTAGCCAAAAGTTGGAATAGCTCTATTTGTCAGGGCAATGCATGGAGTCAGGAAGCCAAGTTCCAGTCACAACTTCTCATTCCTGATAGAGGTACATTATTAATCATAACTTTTCCATCCCTTTATTCTATGACTCTTCGAACAAATCATAGTGATATGAAAATTAACCTTAGTCACTGTCTAAAAAAGCAGCAACAGCATCTATAACCCAACAGCTTATAATGTCACTATTCAGAACAATAACCCTTGAAGGATTAACATTTTCTAGACCTATACACACACACACACACACACACACACACACACACACACTGAAGTTAACAGATAATACTTGCACCCTGATAGTCTCTGATACATGGTTCTTTCTATATTCCAGAAGATATCAACAAGTGTATCAATGCCTATGCAATTTAAAATAACCATCTCTTGGTTAAGAAATGTCATTTCTTCTTCTTTTTTTTTTTTTAAGACAGAGTCTTGCTTTGTTGCCTGGGCTATAGTGCCATGGCATCAGCCTAGCTCACAGCAACTTCAAACTCCTGGGCTCAAGCGATCCTCCTACCTCAGCCTCCTGAGTAGCTGGGAATACAGGCGCTCATCACCATGCCTGGCTAATTTTTTCTATTTTTAGTAGAGATGGGGGTCTTGCTTTTGCTTAGGCTGGTCTCAAACTCCTGATCTCAAGCAATCCTCCCGCCTCGGCCTCCCAGGGTGCTAGGATTACAGGCGTGAGCCACCATGCCTGACCTAAATGCCATTTTTTTTTTAAATATCACTATTATGTTAGACTATCTTGTCTTCCCATTCTTCACCCTCCCTCTTACCAACTATTATTATATTATTTTACTTACCTATAGGCCTGCCCTAGACTTTTATACGCATCAATAAAATCAACTTTCTGCTTCAAAGCTTCTTTGAAGGATTCAATAGCTTCCTGTAGAAAGTATAAAGCAAATTATTTCATTTGCATAACTGCTAAAATTTAGTTTCACTTAAATCACTAAGGAACTTAAATATATATTATACACGGTCCCTGACAGATTTTCTTTTAAATAGGGGACTTAAAAAAAGAGAGATAGAAAATGCAATAAACTATGCATCAGAAGGATTTGATTTTGGTAGAAAACAAATGCATTATTATGAAAAATAACAAAGTCTGAGGTTTCTCCCTTTTAAAATGGGAAATCAGCTTCCCATTTTATGTGCTTCATTACTATCTACTTCATTAGGAGTTTGAATGCTAATGATATCACCTTTATATTAATATCATTTCCTTAATTAATAAAGGCTCTCTGAACCAAAAGTAAGCCTAACAGCTGAGGGAAATAACTCAAAATGATCATAACTAGCAGCATTTAAAATTGAAACAACAAAAGAGACAAAAAAGAAGCCCAATGCGAAACTGTTTGCAAAACAAGTAAAAAGGCTCCTAGTTTGGCTATCTGGAGAATTTCCATGATCCACAAGGAAAAAGAATCAGTAAAACAAAATAAAACAAAATCTTTAAGGCTGGGGGCATTTGGGGTATAGCTTCTCTCAGCCTAATACCCAAGTCTGTGACTAAGGAAGTGAGAACCGCTACACAGGCACTATTCTCTGGGAAGCTACCCTTGGAAATGCATGGTGTTCCTGGCTACTGGCTCTCTGTGAAAACCCTTAACAAAATATAACATTCTGTTTAAGAATAAACAACCTAGATAAACCTCTATTGAATGTACTTTCCATTATGATTTAAGTATTTACTATAATAAAAAATTATGAAAACATGTCTCACTTTTCCCTTGGAAAAGACATATTTTAACTAAAGTTAATTGCTACAAAGTATCATGATCTCTAATAGCTTTAACGAAAAAGGCTTGACTTTAGATAATTTCAGACCTGAAAATGCATAGAAGAAAACAACTGAAGATATCATATGCCTTGCACATGGTAGGCACTCAATAAATATTTAATGATCTGGTAGGCACACAAAATAGTTTTGCACAAGCAGTAGTACAATCCTAATTCTTTTCAAAATGTCATTCATTCCCTGTATCTTGATTTTCTCTGGGCGGACAGCAGGGCAAGAGAGGCTGGCTTTCAAACTCGCCAAAGACAACAATGGGGACAGCCACCTACTCATTAAAGATTCCTGCTGAATATCTACTGTTTGGTAGAAAGATAAGAATGGATAAATTTTAACATTTAAGAAACATTAAAGACCACATGTAATTAGGCTTCCTGCCATGGCATAGCCTTGATCTTTTAGGATTTTTACAACTATATTCTTAACTCAACAAACATGTATTGAGAGCCTACTATGTGCCAGGGACAGTGTGAGGTACAGGGGATACAAAGATGAGCAAGTCATTATCTCTGTCCTCTTAAGAACTCACGGTCTAGTTAGAAAGCCAATTATGTAACCAGGTTATTAGGATACAAATTAAGAGCTCCAACAGAGATATATGTAAGTCTCTGGGAATAAAGAGAAAGAAACCACTAACTGAGCCTGGGGATATCAGAACAGGCCTCAGGGAGGAAGTGACAACTGAGCTGGGTCTTGGAGAAGGAAAAGGTAAAGAAAGAAGGCATTTTAGAGAGGGGAAACAGTACTGTGCAGTACAGTCAGAGCAGTCAGAAACAGCGGGAAACCTGGCGGGGCAGGAGTCAGGATGCATGGGTGGGAGCAGGGGAGAGGGAAAGGATGAGAGAGCAGGCTAGCTAGGAAGCAGCGGCCAGAGGGGAAGGGCCTCGGGGCCAAGCCCTTCGGTCTGGGCGTAACCCTGCAAGCAGCCAGGGCTGGGGGGGCTTTATGCAGGCACGTGACTCCAGGAAACCAACTTTTTAGAGGTGATTACTACTAGCAGCAACAGAGAAGAAGGACTGGGGAGGGAAGAGAATGGAGACAGGGAGCCTAATCAGGAAGCTGCCGCAGTAGTCCAGGCAAGAGATAATGAAAGCTCAAACTGAGAGGGTGTCTCCAAGGAGAGAAGAGAAGGGTCCAATTCAGGAGACATGTTTAAAGGCACACTAAGACAGAATTCGGTGGTTGTCTGGGTATGGGGGGCAGGGAGAAGGGAGGGTAGGAAGCTTTTAAGCTGAAGAGCCTGGGTGGATGGCAAGAGTGTTAACCAACGTACAGGAAGTACAGGAGAAAGGACAGCTGCAGGTCGGGATGGGGGTGCGGTCGGGGGTGGCAGGATAACGTGTCCAGGTCGGGGCATGTTAAGTCTGGAGTGTTTGTGGACATCTAGGTGGAGACGCCCAGGAGGCTGCCCACTCCACTTACAGCATGCTTGGACGCCACAGTTCTTCAAAGTCTGATCTCTCTTCAGCTTTTAAGAGTCTTTGGTTTCGGGGTTCCTGTCTAATCACTGCACAGCTCTCTACCTCATTCTGCCAAAGAGGGGACATAGCAGAATCAAGATTTTAAGCCGCTGGGAACAAAGAAACTATGTTTGAATGAATCAATCTCTAAGAACATGAACTAGCTCTGAATTCATTTGCTTGGCAAATGCATCACACTGTTGTCAGCCCCCATCTTGCTTACGAGTTGATGGGCAACCGCCTTCTAGGGCTGTTCATTTTGACTAAGAGAGCACTCTCAGATAACTTTCAAAGTGAAGGCTGGTAAAAACAGGTGCTTAGAACACACAGTTTTTAAAATATCCTTATAACATAGATAAAACAGATGGAATTCGGTAGGAAAGTTTTTGCTGTTGAAAACTCAAAATGCCTGATATAGCCACTGAATTGGACAGTTGTGAAATTTGTAATATTACCTAATATACTTCTAATATATCATAAAGTAAATAAGGAATCACCTACTTAATTAATTTCAAAATTTGTTGTTGGCCTGGAGAGACCACCTTTAGGACACAAACATGGTTCAAACTCACTGGTCCATTTATTATAATGCTTGGTCTCCATGGTTAACAAGAGAAATAGGAATATCTAGACTAAGTTCGTTCACTAATTCAGCCATTTCACCACTGACTCGTTTTTTCTATCTCTGTAATGGGGACACACTCTGCTCCTTCTATAACTCATGGGGACGCCACTGGGGTGAATGAGGCAATATGTAACCGCTCTGACCTCCTCAGGCAGCAGATCCATAAAAATGCAAAGAAAGAGTCCCCACCTATCACACCTGCTGGTGCGGTGCTCATGAGCATGGCGAACAGGAGAGAGAACCAGGTAACTCGGTAAGACCGGTTCTCCGAGGGGCTTCTAACGACCCGAAAATGAAAGCATTGCTACTAGTTTCTCACCATGCAGATCTAGAATAAACCAAACTGAATTTTAGTCCTTGTATACTTCGTAGTTAGTGTCTCAATAACGGCTCTTTTCTGAAAAATTGTCATTTCCAAATAACCCAAAGAGCCCTGCCCATGTTCCTAAACCTGGCTTTGCAGTAACAAAGTTAAAAGTGAAATTATTTGTTTGCATTTTTTACTTTCAAAAATAATTTTAACCTCTCAATACTAATAGGTTGGTATTTTTTTGCACTTCTAATCTTTTCCCCTCCTTGAGATATTCAAGGGTCTACTTCGAATACAGCACTATGGTTCTGAATTTTTTCATCCAAAGTGACTGTGAGAGAAGACTAGAAGAACAGAGGGCAGGTACAAAATAAACTGGAAAAGTCCGCCTGGCGGTTGCTCAAAGCACGTTTAAGAAACCGCTTTCAAAGCCTGTGGCTGCGAGTCTGCGTCCTGAGGGAAGAGAGAGACGGTGTCTTTCCTAGGACTATCTTCCACGTACTTGCAAAAGGGATGTGAGGTCCATGGAATAGAATTTGCAATGCTCTCTTTTGTCTGGTTTTTGGTGGGATGGGAATTATTCTTTTAGAATCTACAATAATTAATACTTGATCCCTGTTTATAGCTTACAAAGTACTTTTCACATAAAATATTTTATTTAATCCTCACAATCACTTCAAGAGGCCGGCAGTAGGACTGTTTCTACTTCGTAGATGTGGAAGAAGCTGAAAGAGTTCAGGTCATTTGTCCACGGTGCAGTTAATAAGGTTCAGAGCGAGGGCTCAAATCGAGACTCCCAATGCCAAATTCAATGCTCTGCCCTTGAAATTCTTTTATCCCACTAATACTTACTAAGCACTTGCTATGTGACAGGCACTGTCCTTATACAAGAATTTATAACATGTGGCCTTTTTACAGGTAAACTCTCTCCCCACCCACGAAATATATATGTCAGATCCTCAAAATTCTCAGAACCATTTTCAACAATAAAATGCCTGTTCTTTCTGCCAGAGTATACTTCCTTGCCATGTGCCACTGAAATTCTTCACAGCCTTCAAAGTTCTGGACAGGTATCACCTCTTCTGGGAAGTCTTTCCTGGTCTCCTAGTCAGAATGAATTGCTTTCCAGCTGTGCAGGCTGACTGTATTTAGTCCTTAGGCCAGTCTGTCCTCAGTCAGGTAGCACCTACTGCGTGCCAGGCCTCGTGGGGCACTGAGGAGGCCCAGGGGAGAGAGCCAGCTCCCCGCTCAGCTGGGTCCAGCCCTCTGGCTCCTAGCACAAGCCTGAGGCATAGTAGGTCGTCTGCACAGACCCAGGGAACATGGAATGGAGTGCCAGGCAGGAGGAAGGGACAGGCTGGAGGCTACACTTCTGCCCCACACTTTTAGTGTGCTCAGACAGCTCTCCTGTTTCCCTTTACCTTCTCTTCCCAACGGTCAGACAGTCTCCAAGCGACTGTAATCTCATCAATCTCACAAGTGTCTCCCAACCAGCTCCTGCGCTCTCCCGAAGAGCCTGGTCAAGTCTCATCCCCTCCGACCTATAACACTATCAGTGTCGCCTGGCCAGCCTCTCTGTCCCTCGTCTCCTCAGCCACAACATCATCAGAATCTACTTCCCAAATTACAGATTTGGTCTCAACTATATATCTCCCCCAAATCTAGAATTTATAGCTTCTCTGGACCTACGCGTTTAAGTCAAATGCTCAGCACAGTACTCTGGACCGAGGTCCTGGACCTAAATCAACTTCTCAGCCTTGCCTCCTGCACACCTGACTATCTGCCACTCCATGAACCGGCCACATTTCCAACTTCCCATGTCCTCGTGCCTAAAGGGCCTTTCTTCCCCCACCTCCACCACCGAATCCTACTCAGCCTTCAAGGTCTGGGTCAAAGTCTACTTGTTCTTCAGAACTTTCTCTAACTCTATAGTTCAAATGAATCTTTCTCATCTATGTTTCCAAATCACTTTGTTTTTATGGCTTTCTTAAGTGTATTTACCATGCGATAAGCTCTATGTGGAAAAAAAACCTTTGTAAACTGTATCCTTTATCAATGTAGAGTATCATTTCTCCCTCCTACTGACCTTTGATTCTTTCCCTTTCTGCACCTTCCCCAAGAGCCTAGCATATAGTAGTGGCTCAATAAATATGTTGATTCCTACTTTTTAAAATAGACCAGTTAGACACTTGAGACATCATTTTTCAACATCATTCCACCAGATTCCTCCCTCCCACAAAAGACAGAGTCATCACATGGTACACATATAGCACAACACGTTCACCTTCAAAAGTCCTCTGTGAAAGAAAGTTAAACCTTTGTATAGCATAGCTATAGGCTGGTTTTTGTTCAGTTCTAAGGACTGCTGAAAATCTTCGTGGGCTGTTGCATAGTCCTACAAAAAGGAAAGTGGGGGAAAAAATAAAATAGCATTCATTAGATATTTGAGCATTTCCTACTTTGGACTGGTAGAGAAAAAAAATCCAATTTATTCTATGCTTTTTTTGGCTTTAAAGGAAATATTTCATAGCCATAAATATCAGCTGAATACTTATATTACTTGTTGAAATAGTCAGTTTTCTTAAGAATTTTTTTTTTTCTTTTTGAGACAGAGTCTTGCTCTGTTGCCTGGGCTAGACTGCTGTGGCATCATCATAGCTTACTGCAACCTCAAACTCCTAGGCTCAAGGGATCCTCCTGCCTTAGCCTCCCAAGTAGCTAGAGCTATGAATGCATACCACCACACCTGGCGATATTTTTCTATTTTTAGTATAGATGGGGTCTTGCTCTTGCTTAGGCTGGTCTCAAACTCCTGACCTCAAGTGATCCTCCCGCCTTGGCCTCCCAGAGTGCTAGGATTACAGGCGTGAGCCACCGTGCTTAAGTTTTCTTAAGAAATTGATGGTGAGAAAAACTCACAAAGCTTTAATTTAAACATTTTGTCTCAACGAACAAAATAATATTATTCCAAATACTATTAAAGTGATCAACTGTTAGAGAAATTTCTGATACTAGCATTTTATCGTACTTCTAAAATAATTATGCCATAGATCAACCTTTAAATGTATTACGCTGAGTTTTTTTTTCATATATTTTCTTTTGTAATAGAAAATCATTATTAAAAGTACTATAAACCCACAAAAATAATTGTGGCAATCATAAATACCACTGTGATGACAGAAGATAATCTTGTTAGATCTGGGTCACTAACACAGAGAAGCTATAGTCTGGAAAGCCATGTTAGTTCAGGTTATGGTTCTTGGGTTGTGATACCCAAAGAAATTCAAATGTACCTTTAAGTTTAATAATCGAATTGATAACATGCACTTGCTTCCCTATGCTGACATTTGCAAGAAAGGTTGAAGTATAATCCATGAACCAAATTTCTCTTCTGTTTCTCCCTCTCTTCTTTTTTTAACAGCAGTCCAGAATTAGTTACTGCTGACAGCTCAAAGAAGAAAAATGTTGTTTCTAGTACTTAATGTTCTCCACTGGGTTTAATTCAGCTAAAGAAAATGCTTCTATAACTGTCTTGTAGCACAGACTTATTACTAAACAGCCCAAATCCAAATCTATTAAATAGCAGCTTTCTAAAGTCAAGGGAGAAGTGAAATCTTTATCATCATGGAAAGAAATGTTTCAAGACAAAAATGACTCACCTCTGATATGAAGTACAGGGTCCCTCTGTGTCTGTACAGCCGTGCTGAGGGCTGAAGTTGAATAGCTTTGGTGAGATCATTCACCGCTTCATTAATGCGACCCAGAGGGGACAGAATCTAGAAACCCAAAGCACGTAATCAGGAAAAGTTCCGATGATCAATCCCAAAACTGCCAATGTTTTCGACTTTCCTATTCCACTTCACTACATTCCATTCGCAAAATTATTCCCTCAGCAGGCTGCAGTCCTTGACCCATGTACTATGCAGTGGGGTTCAAAGACAGCAAGCCGAGGTGCTACTAATCGTCTTTGTCCAGTCAAGGTGGAGGCTGATCAGCTATGACTGCAGCAACTGCCTTGTCCCTGTTTCACATTCTAGGTTATAACACATGTTGCTTTTCTGGAAATGTGATTTTTTTTCTTGGCCTATAACTTATCTTTCAAATCAAAATTTCACATATACACATAAAGATGTCAAAATTAATCTGAAAGATAACTTTGAACCATTAAAATAGACAAATTAACAGAAAAAATTAGCTTGGTGTGGTGGCGAGCACCTGTAGTCCCAGCCTTGCGAGGCTGAGGCAGGAGCATCACTTGAGCCCAGGAGTTGGAGGTTGAAGTGAGCTATAATGATACCCCTGCACTCTAGCCAGGGCAACAGAACAGGACTCTGTCTCAAAAAAATAAAAAATAAAAATAAAAAACAAAATGGACAAATTGTTGGACACATTTAGAGTCCTCCATGGTCTTTAGCTCTGTCCTCTGTGGTAAGAGGAGCTGAATATTGATGTCTAAGATTCCAAGTACTCTGTAAGCCCTTTTATGTTAACAACTCTCAACTCATCAGTCATGCTCTGCAAAGTAGGAGGAAAAATATCTGCAAGCCTATTTGGAAAAGCTCTCTAGAGCTTAGCAATCAGTTGTGTTCAGGCAACATGACAATACAAAAGACAGTTCAGAATACAAAAGTAAACCAAAAAGACATAAGAAAATCCAAAACAGGTATCAGTATTCATGCAATTAAGCCCAAGCATTTTATCCTGAACAAATGTCCTTAAATTAGGGTTTATTTTATCAAGTTTTAATGACTGACTTCCCATTCTGCAGTTTAAAACGAGCGAGAGAAGATTCAGGCGGGCCCATCACCAGTAGTAAGAAGGACATCTCAGAAAGAGAAAAGAAATGAAACGCATGCCCGAGGATTCAAAAAGCACAGTGGGCTAGCATTATATTTTGGAAAGAAAAACATCACTATCTAGTTTATTAACCCTTAGATACACAGCAATATGCATAATAATGAGTAACCAAAGAAGGTTAAATTATGTTCCTTAAATATAGACTATTTCAGAAAGAATGAAAGTGAAAGACTTCTCATAAAATAAATTCTGACATATATAAATGGTATGTTATAATTTAGCTGGAAAAGTCACCATGAAGTAACATTATTGCCTAACAATGCCAGAAAAGGAGAATATTGCTTTATATTTTTAAGATAACTGAAAATTATTTCTTGAATTATCAGTAGCATTTTTGGATAAACAATTAGCTTTTTATTAGATATGGAAATTTAAAAAACCTGTTAAATAAGTCTTATCTAAGCACACTTAATTAAATTCACGATTTATCATATTTTAACCTAACACCAGAGAAATGAAGAGAAAAAGCATCAGTACCCCTCCCAGGAGCAGATGATCACCAAATTAACTACTAAATACCAACAAGAGTTTCACGCAATGATAAGCAAGCTATAGTCCCTTAACCCTTAGGATTATAATCCAAAATAGACAAGAGGTAAAGAATTATATCATTAATTGAGAAAGATTTTATTCAAAAAGCCAAATCCCCAGCAAAACATAAAATTCACTTTAAGAGACTAAACTGTAAGATGCTGTGATTTTGAGAACAAAAACATCACCAATACAGTTTTAAAATTACTAAATACTTAGTGCTTCCTTTACTTACTAGCTTTCTCTCCCCCAAAGTAATTTTTTTCTTTAGTTCAACTATGAAATCACGCCACATCAGATGATGCAAAGTTAAGTTATATTCAGACTGAGTATGTTAACATACGTGAAAGCTGGATAGCTTATTGTTACTTTAAGAAAACAATAAAACAAACACATTTCACTTAAAAACATTAAAAAGAGTATCTTTGCACATACTCTTTCCTTTGCTCTGAACACTCTCCTCCACCTTGTCCCCCACGCCATGGCATTTGATCAGCTCTAGCCTCGCCTCCTCAGACAGCCTCAGTAAACACCCCCAACACTCCCCTGCTTCTGCTCCTGCAGAAGCTTCTCTTCTTAGTGACCACTCAAGCAAGTATCGTGTGGCATCTCCACCCCATGTTCTCTCTCTGCCCCTATCTCAAGTCCTAAGTTCCTTTAAGGTCTGCTTATAATCATCCTTACCTGATCTACATAGACAGGTCTATCTCATAAGAATTACATCAGGACCCCCTCCCACACACACAATCAGAATGAATGCTTCCAAGAGCTATATACATTTCAGTTTGACCAATCTGTCATATTAAGCGTTGCTAAAGTATGTCACATACACAGTAAATATCATGTGTGATATATTTTCCAGTGACTATTGAAAGAAGTAGTACATGTCATTACTGCATATTTTAATACTAAATATTACTTTTATATGTTAGATCAGGAGTATTACTCAGTCCATAGTTTTCTAGTAATTTCAACCATGCTTAAAGTCATTATTAAGTGTCTATGCAGGAAAACACAATGGGTGTAAGGGAGCATTAAAATTTACAAGTAATAAAATAATAGAAAAAAAAGTCTGAGATTCAACTAATCCAGTAACAACAGATGGAAAAAGAAAACCACACTCACTTCTGCTCGCTGCTCAAATACCTCTGGACGATCTGGTTCCAAGGTAATTACTCGGCTCAGTTCGAACAGAGCAAGCTCAGCATTCTTAATGTCCTTGAAAAGGCATTAGCTTAGTATGAGACACACTGTTGCTCAAAACCAGGTTGAAAAGATTTTCTGAAAAAACTAATAATTTAGTCATGATATAACCAATTGTTTAGAAATAAACATGAACTTTGCTTTCTATGTAAAAGATCTGCCAAGTTAAATTAGTCACGATATCATGATTATTTAACTGACTCAAGTCTACCTACCCATCAAAAGCATATTGGACCTGACTACCTGTCTCAAGTTCCACAGATGGCAGGATATTACTTAAATTTAACCTATTTAACACTGAATCAGGGAGCAGGGAGGAGGGGGATGGGTAAAATCACACCTAACGGGTACAGTGCACACTACCTCGGTGATGGACACACTTACAACTTTGACTCAAACTGTACAAAAGTAATTCATGCAACCAAAACGTTTGTACCCCTGTAATATTCTGAAATTTAAAAAAAAATTATATCTATAAAAAATAAATAAATACTGAATCAACAAATGTCAAGGAATGAGTATGTGGATACCAACATGTGACATGATGCTGCTCGTTGGCAATGGGGAACAGAAATGGGCCAAGTCAATGTCAGTCAAAAACCATAAGCCCATACAACTACACCTTAAGAAGTCTAGGTTTAAGTTCTCTTTAACATTTCCCTGTTACTTCTACATTAAAAATGCACGTATAACTTTTTATTGATGGCACAAGCAAATTTCACATCAGTATATAATTTTAAAAGATGACAATTAGAAAGAAGCAGCATTTCTCTGAACTTTACTAGCACAACTTCAACCCTAAACATTATTGATGCTATAAATGAAATATCGTTTCCTTCCTAAACACTTCCATTATTCCCAGTTATAACTCATTCATAGTCCTTTATGTCTCAGAAGTATACAAATATTATATAAAATTTCTCTAATAGGCCAGCACCACCTTAGTGTAATATCTTTAATTTTCATAGTTTAACAAATTTCAATTAAAATTTTAATAAACTATTTAATAAAAATGTTACAGATTTTAATATTTTTAATGCCAAGTTGCAAAAATGATATTTCTGCCTCAAAGCAGAATTTCACATAAATATTATTGGTATACAATAAGACAACAGTCTAAGGCTATACCACCCTGGGCCATACTCGCCCAATCTCGTCTGATCTCGGAAGCTAAGCAGGGTTGGCCCTGGTTAGTACTTGGATGGGAGACAATAAGACAATAAAAAAAAATTGTGCATGATATTCTAGACTAAAAATTTGGAAAGCATTTCATGATTTACTACATAATCTCAGGAAAGTCTTCAATTTTATACCATGGTGCCTTTGTGTGTACTTATCATAATCTTCCTCCTGTCTTCCTCAGAGAAATAAGGGAATAATTTGATTGCAGCTACACAGATATTATGAAAAGTATAAAATAAAACAAACAAAAATAAATTTTACACACTAAAAAAAAAAAAACTTTTAGCCTTTCATTCATCCCTTAACAATTGTGAAAGGAACTCAAATTCCAAGTCCTACTGCACCATCACTGCCTTCTCTGCTTTGGCCATTGACTACTTCTTAGGAACACAGTTGGGGTCTCCTGCTATTCTTGCTCTGTGTCCAGTTCATCAAAACTGACTTCAGAAGACCTGGGCGGAAATCTCCAGTCCACCACTTCCTAGCCAGTGGATCTTAGAAAATTGCCATTTTCTCATCTGTGAACTGGAACGATAGATACCACTCTGTGTCCCATGAGAGTTCAGTGAGAGTAAGCAGTTCCAGTGGAACCCTGGTCCGTGTTGGGTCGTGTAGGCACTATGGCAATCATAACTATTACATACTCACATGTAGTCCCTTCTTTCCATAGGCTATCCCTCGGCCATAAATTGCACTAACCAGATCAGGCTCCTCCTAGTCAGACCAAAACAGAAACACGTCAAAAACTATAAACAAATAAAAAAAAATCAGTTTCTGCTTAAAGCATGTTAATGCCACAGTGACAGCTCTACTTCTTTATGCTACGACCACTCATTGCAGTTTCCAACCTGAAAAGCCCATGTTCTTAACAACTCATTTGAATGAGATGTGGTAAGAGTTTCGCACTGAAAAAAATAATAAAGAGAGGGGAAAGGAACCAACATTACTGAGCACTGTGCTAGTTTCTTTCACAGTTATTTCATTCACAATGTAATCCTCAACAACTCTCTGATTGGCAGCATCAGCACCCACCTCTTCCAGAGGAGAAAAAGGAGGCTCACAGGGGTAAAGAGATGTGATAAAAGACTGGGTAAGGCCTCTTACTAGTTTGTTTCCTTTCGTATATCCATGAAGTCATCTGAAAAGGAAAGAACCCTTCCATGCCATCACAATGAGGAAGGAGAAATGCGTCTGCTCCACAGTCTGTCAGAGATTAATCCAGCCCTCTATACTAATGGGTCAGAATTAAAAACCAGATCCTCTCTGCAACTTGCTCCTATGCTCTTAAACTATCCTGCCATCCCGGCGGACTGGATGAACACCCATGAGGCCCAAGGACAGAGCACCTGTTGTCCCCGCCACTGAGAGCTTATGCAAAAGTTAGTGGCCTGAACTATTCTATTTGCTGAGTGAATGAAACGCCACTGGTCTAAATTTAGCCCCAACAATGTTTACTTCTTCTCTGAGTCCTCTGCTACACATTTAAGAAAAAGGAGCGAACAGCCACCTCAGCTCTAAGGTCCTGAGTGAAAGCCCTGATGCTGCCAAGGAACGTAACAGAACCACACTGGACTAGGCGTCTGGTAGACTAATCTACTATTCTGTTCCAAATCTGAGATGGGTATCTGCCAGGACTTTAGAAAAAACACATCCACTTCAATGATGAGTAAATGAGAAAAAATAAAGGAAAAGATGCCACACATTTAAAATTTTTTTAAAAGGCTACTTAAGTAGAATGGGGTCCATTTATATCCAGTGGCAAACTGGTACATCATTGGCCATAACCCAGATAACACAGTGGCCTACATGGTGTAAGAAAAATCATAAAAATCAAACTAAACAATTCCAGGTTTCTAGCTTCTCTTGGAATATCAAGAAATCCAACAAATTCCTGGTTCCCTGTGTTCTAAGAAGAAAAAAAAAAGATACGCCCACATTTTGGCATTCTCACCTGGCAAAAAATAAATAAATACGTAAGTAACTGGAGCTAAATACTAGTCCCTCTTGAGATGAGGTGTATGCCTTCCCCCACTGGCGGCAGGGCCCACTCATCACTGCTACATTACACCAACTTGCTTTGCTCATTTAAGTTAACTTCCCTGGCCCCTAGAGAGTTCCAGATTCATGATTTATAACTAACATGTAACTGGCTCACGCTATTTGCTAAGGGAGAAAAAGTATAAGTTATAGACCTACAGAGGACTGGTAGTTACGTCTTATAAATAATACTTCTATGTGATTGTTTGGGCCATTATCTGCACAGAAAAATACTCTCTCTGGGGGGCAGATTACTTGATATGTTCCCATTAGAATTCTCTATGGGGAGGGCGATTACTTGATATGTTCCCATTGCACTTAATATAGTGTTGTATTCCTTTTAATTATTTTTACAAAAGCATTTATAATCAGAAAAAAATTTAATACATGCTTCATTGTAGAAAATTTAGAAAACAATGAAAAGCACAAAGCAGAAAATAAGGGGTACCCTATAATCCTGTCACCCAGAGATAACCACATTTAACATTTAAATATCCTTCCTGGCTTAAAGAAAGGCAGTACAAGTGGTTTGGAGGGAGAAGGCAAGCAGGAAAGCAGGGTACCTCCTGAGGAATTAGAGTGAGACTGCCTTCATGCTTTTCTGCAGCAAAAAAGCCCGAAGACAGACAGTCAACAGAGCAGAACGGAGCCTCAGCCAGGCTAGGGCTAGAGGCAGGAGCCCACCACGTTCACCCTTTGGGATGGCATCTCCAGGGATTATTAATAAAAACCTATGCTCAGATTTGTTACAGTTTAAAATATGTAGTTCAAGCAGCTTTTCCCTTGAGAAAAAAGTTTGTTCCAGATGATCAAGAGGTGAATCAGAAAAAGGTGTAAACAGACAGTCAATTGACGTGACTGGCATCCCGTAAACCCACAGCCAGGGCTGGCGCTCTGGGCGTCCTCCTCACCTCCCTCGCTAACACAGGCCTCATGGAATCCCAGCCATCTCACCTCCATAACAGATCGGTGTTGTCCCGCCTGCTCCACTGGCCACTGCCCTAGTTTAAGCCTTCCTTTCATACCGAGGCTACTGTGATCACCACTTGTTCCCATTTTTTCCCATCCATTTCCCAGACACACACTAAGAATCACCTTTTTAACACTGGAGTCTGATCATGTCACTCCCCTGGACTGAAATTATTCAATGGCTCCCCAACACCTTGCTCAGTGACAGTCAAACCTTTTTTTTTTTTTTTACTTCCAAACCAACCACTGAAATATGTTTTACATTGCAACACAGTACACACATACACATGTGCATAATATACACATACATATCAAAAAAAGTTTCACTTAGTCACAGCTACCCTTACTATACACAGTGTAATCTGGTATTTTCTAGTCCAATATATTTTATTTTTTAAAATGTGCTAGTCTTGACTCACCAATTAATTTCAGGACCTATGAAAGAGGGGCAACCCACAATTTGATAACATCTAAATGTCTTCGCAGAAAATACTGATCATTTTCCTGCCTTACAGGTCTCAGCCTCATCTCCTTGCTCCCCCCACCACTCACATTTCATGCTATAGAAATCAGAACTAGTAAATAATTCCCTACATACATGCTCTCCCAAGCTCAGTGCATTTGCAAATGCTATCGCCTCTGTCTGAAACACCCACCCACTGCCTCTGTGCCTAAGAAATTCCTTCTGTCCTTTAAGTCTCAGCTCAAACACCACCTTTTCTGACTCCTTCCAGACTCCCCTGGAAAATAAATATGATCCTTCTCCTTTGTTCCCACTGTACGTTGTATGGATGTTAGCCAGTCATTCAACAAACATTTACTCAGGGCCTACCATTAGCCACATCAGGTTCCACATGCCAGGAATACCGTACAAAGCTATTCTATTCCTGCTGTGTGCCAGGAACAAGCAAGCAAACACCAACACAGATGGCAAGATCTTTGCATTCTCGGCACACAGCCAAAGAATCACAAATATAAATGTAAAGTTACATCTTCAATAAGTGCTAGAGTAGTGAGTGTTGCTTTCAGAAAATGCATAAAGATATAGACAAGGTCAGAAAGTATTCCCTAAGGAAGAGATAGCGGGCTGAGATCAGTAGGAAGGAAAGAGGGGAGGGCAAGAATCTGAATTGCTAGTCCAGGCAGGGAGAGCAGGCTGTGCAAAGCCCCCGAGGGAAGCAGGGAACATAGCACCTGCTCCTAGACGAAGCTGGAGAGGTAGGGGGGCCTGATGAAGGACTTGTGCATTTAGGGACACAGTGTGTATGCACGTGGCATGGGTGTGAGGAGAGGAGCAGGAAAGGACAACCGCATCGGTCATCTAGCACATGATAGCGCCTTGGGCGTGTCTGAGCAGAGCAGGAGGGCAGCAGATGGGCTCAGGAGACATTCAGGAGGTACACAGACAGAGCTCAGTGATAAAGTAAGCAGCAAACAGGCATGTGGAGCATGCGGAAGGTGATGCCATTTAATAAGCCGACAACATTGGAATATGACTGAGGTGGGCGGGTGTGCAGGGATCAGGGGAGAGTATGAGGGCGAAACTCTTTGAGTTCAAGACGCCTTTCAGACATCCAAGCGGCTATAGCTCCATGGAAGTGACTCTCTTACTAGATCATTGTTCTGCATCTGCACGCTTATCACTACACTAGCACCCAGCATCTTTGAGGGCGTGTCTTTTCATCTTTGCGTCTGCAACCCCTGGCCCAGGCCTGGCACATAAGTCTCTTTTTTTTTTTTTTTTTTTTAGACAGAGTCTCACGCTGTTGCCTGGGCTAGAATGCTGTGGCGTCAGCCTAGTTCACAGCGACCTCAAACTCCTGGGCTCAAGGGATCCTCCTGCCTCAGCCTCCTGAGTAGCTGGGACTACAGGCACGTGCCACCATGCCCGGCTAATTTTTTCTATATATTTCTAGTTGGCCAATTAATTTCTGTCTACTTTTTGAGTAGAGACGGGGCCTCGCTCTTGCTCAGGCAGGTTTGAGCGATCCTCCCTCCTCGGCCTCCCAGAGTGCTAGGATTACAGGCGTGAGCCACCACACATAAGTCTTAATATGTGGCAGTTATTTAGCAGCGAACACCGACCATGTATATTAGGCAGCTAGGAAAACTTTATTGAATCTTAAAGGCTATCAGATCAAAGTTAGCTCTGCTAAGCCTGTTCTTTCTCAAAGAGGAGGCAGGCAGGATGCCATGGCGAGAAATAGCAGCACATAGTCAATGTAAAACAAAGGCCACATCCAGGGTAACAGGAAGGCAAAGCTTTGTGACAGATGCAACATAGTGAATGGCTTATGGTGCACCACCAGCTCTCGAGGCTGGAACATTTTTATATCAACAAAAATTTCAAACCTTAAAAAAAACCAAAAAAACCCCCAGCTACTCAAAAGTGGATTACAGCTGAAATATCTGAACACTGATAGCTTCCTGAATTCAGGCATCATCATCATGGCTCTGGGAGGTGATGTGCGCCTGACCTAGAGCCCCTTGCACAGGCCTCCCTGGAATCATCCTGTGGTCTCCTCATTACTACAGCACCGACTGGTTATTGTGCTCATCTGCGAAGTATTTAGGTTTTCTCCATTCAATTCACTCTTTTTAGAATTTCTTTCTAACAGCGTAGAAGTAGGTATAATTACTGTGGCTGTTTATCATATTTATAGTCTAATATTAAGTTTCCTAAGTTTCAATAACAAATTTTATTACTTTTGAAAATTGACACTTTATTTAATTATCTTACATATCAATAGCTTTGGGTGTTAATAAGTCAAAACTTTTCTCTATAAAATGTCATAATTATTTTTTTCAAATAATAACCAATGTTTACTTCTAAAAAAAGGAGGCTCAGAATATGAATTTTTCAAAGTATTTTTACAAAATTTGTATTTTATAAAGTTTTAGAATTTTAAATGAGTTAAATAAAAATTCATATTCCAATCTTCCAATTTTACTTACTTTATGCAACTGCAAAATCACAGTATAATAAAATAGTTGCCTTAATGGAGTTATGTCCACTCAGATGTCTCAATTCTCTAAAAACGTCTAATATATTATCCTCATTTTATTACTTATACAGTGACTTTAAATTTTACAAAGATTTATTTTTCCACCACAAAGCTGGCTTTTTGATTAAAACTGGAAAGTCACTGGATCAAAAAACAAGTCAAAAAAGCAATGTAATGAGGATTAAATTTAGCTCAAGTGACAGACACACAGATTTACATAAAGAATGCTTGAAAAACTACATGCAGAGGAATGTTTTCAATTTTGTCTGCTTATGTAAATTATGCAAAATATGAAATAATGTTCTTTCATAAATTCAGTTCCACCAGAATCAGATGAGCTCAGGGTCACACAATTAACAGCAAAGGCGAAATTGCCCCTAAAATTACTGAAGCACTTTATGTTATACGCAGCCCTACATGGGCACCAAAGAAACAAAGAAATCGGGAAAAAGTTCTACTTTTCAAGAACGATATTACTGATGTACTCACACATGGAAGTGACTTCAGAGCATTGATATAGAGACAGCACTAATTCATAAGCTCTAGAATTCAAGACTTCTTAGATGCAGACTGACATCTATTAAACCTTATAATTGTGCTCAGTTAGAAACCCTGATGTTTGAAGAGCGTTTTTCCCCTTTATAGACACAACAAACAAGCCGCCGAGGATAAGCATCCATGTGAACACTGCAACAGCTAGGATTATGGAAATATCTCATAGGTTTGTAGACTCATGGTACTGCCAAGACAACAGGAAGGTGTAAAAGCTTAACATTGAGAGTTCATTTTGGAATTTAAGTTGCTCTTGTATGTAGATCTGAAGTTCACATTAAATGATCTTATCAAAATAGTGATTCTAATAAAATCCAAGCCCCCGCGGCCCCATTTGTTATCAGCTTTCTGTGGATGGAATCAGATTCCATGCTCTGCTGCTTCATACTGGAGCTCATGGGCTAAAAGAAAAGTTTTGCCAAGAATTGACGCAATCAAGAAAACCGAAAAGTCTACGTGTGAATGGTTATCACTTCGCAGATTTGTTAAAGGACATTTACTGGCTCAAAAACTGAGTTTTTGTACATACAGAAGGTCCTGCAAGGAACAGGTAAGGATATATTAGCATGCACAGAGAAAAACAATTTACTAGCGATATTTAGTTCAGTTATAACTCGAAGAATGAAAAGTAGTAGAGCAACATCCCTGTATGAGTGAAGAAAAAAGCTTCATCACTCTTCTGAAATACTGGATATGAAAAAGTATTGTTGGGGTAAAAATCAACTGCATTACTGTAAGAAATTTTATCAACACATTTGCCAATAAAAGAAAAGGAAGTACAGTTAGATTTAAAGAATGATCATACTTTTAAATATAATTTAAAGAGACTGATTTATGCAAATTATGATTCTTGCTGAGAAAAGGAGTTTGTTCAAGTGGCGAAGAAACAATAACTATTCTTTGGACTTTTGCTACCACCTACTTGAACAGTGTCTTTGTGACACTGGCTTTCAAGAATTTGAAGACATTAAGAGGAAATTCAAGCAGGAAGTATATGCATCTATTTCAAACACAAAGAAAAGCTTTGCCCAGAAAAGCAGGATCAAGTTTCTTATTAAACTTTTTGAAAATAATTTTAGCTTTAATATCGAATCTTTGTATTTTCTATTTCTTATCATAATCACATAATAAAAGGAAAATGTGACCAATTTTCACCAAGTCCTATTTGGATGCCTCCAAATCTGTCCCTGCTTACCCACGTGCCATGCAAGTAAGATTTTCCGCATGTGCCGTGACACGGAAAAAGCCGGGAAGCACTGAGATGAAGGGTAAGGAGAAAGAAGTCACCAAGAAAGCACCAGCAGGAAAGCGCAGGCACTCTTGCTGCTGCATAAAAATGTTATAAATGATCAGCCACTTCTTTCTTCTGCATCTGAACTTTCCACTCGTCCACTCCTGCCCATCAACAGAAGAGCAGTGTGACCTTATAATCCACACATGCTTGAAGAAAAATTTCCCAGTTGAAAGCAACCCATCGTATCACAGATTGATGAAAATGCCGTATCAAATTTCAATACATTACTGTCTTTTCTCTGCACAAAGAGAAAAATGCTGATCTACTTTCCGAACATAATTGCAAGAGAAATATGTTCTACAACTATAATAAGTGGACAACACAAAGGCATATTATAGAAACATTAAAATCTTAAGATTGTGTAGAAATATTGAAAAGCATTTACACTATAAAATTAAGTGAAAAAGTAATACAAAATAGTACATATATTCAGATTATAAAATACAAATACATACTTTGAAAAGGTAAACAAAGAATTTAAATAATATTAGAGTGGCAGAACTATGAAATTTTTTATCATTTAAAATTTTTTCTTTAACATCGTCATATTGCCTTCAATTACAGTGGTAATAATATTTTCAAAAAGTTGAGTAAAATGATAATACATCGCCAACGCCTACTGTTTTCTATTGTTGGTTACCACAAATTAACTGATATTTGCTCCTATAAATGTATCCCCTTCAAACAGGATCAAATGTTAACTGTGTAAAACTGCTTGCTTAACTTTTATAATATTGCAACACTAAACAGAAAGGCAATTTTAAAAATTATTTATAATCTAACCTTCGTACTTTAAATTCAACTGAAGAATAATATTCCATATGGCCATCCAAACACACAGTTACTTGGATCCAAGGACCTCAAAGTAACAACTAAAGATATCTCATCAGGTTTTTGAGAATGAAAATAGAATTATCAATAATCCTATTTTTAAAAAGAGAAAACAAAAGCAGAGCTAAAATTTCAAAATTAATAATTTGAAATTAAGTCTACCTGCTAAATTATAAGATATCTATTGGCTCTTACTACGATTAACACAGATGGATATACCAGAATGGTACTTTGAATAGACAAAATTTACTGAGCACTTACTATGTGCCAGGCACTGGGTACTAAGTACTTTAATAAGATATTTCATTTAAACCAAAAAAAAGAATTTTGGGGGAGGTAGTTATTATCCCTGCAACCCAGGAGATTAAATAACTTGCTAGCAAGAAGCATAGTGGATTAGAATTTGCATATCTCTAACTCTAAAATCCATGACTTCTTCACTCACTGCACATTATTGGAGAGACACATCAAGAATTAATAAATGAGGCTGGGCACAGCAGCTCACGCCTGTAATCCTAGCACTCTGGGAGGCCAAGATGGGAGGATTGCTCAGGGTCAGGAGTTCGAAACCAGCCTGATCAAGAGTAAGACCCCATCTCTACCAAAAATAGAAAGAAATTAATTGGCCAACTAAAAAAATATATAGAAAAAATTAGCCGGGCATGGTGGCGCATGCCTGTAGTCCCAGCTACTCGGGAGGCTGAGGCAGGAGGATTGCCTGAGCCCAGGAATTTGAGGTTGCTATGAGCTAGGCTGCTGCCACAGCACTCTAGCCTGGGCAACAGAGTGAGACTCTCTCTCAACAACAACAAAAAAAAGAATTAATAAATGGCTAAGCACTTACAGTGAGTACAGTTAAATAAATGACAAAATATAAGGCCAATGATGTGGGCAGCTACAGGTCTCCTTTGCAAGTCTTATACATATATAGTTACACATTTTATCTCAACTAGACTTAAACACAGCTGACAATCAATAAAGGCCCAATACTTTCATTGAGGAGTCTAATAATTATACTTTAAGGTCAGAAACAAAATCATGAGTGGAAATTAACCATGCAGGTCAACTCTTGTGTAGAAAGGAGTTGGAATTTCAAGAGTTTCCAGTGTCCACATCTCATGAGAGATACCCTGGTAGAGAGGAAAGTGAACTGAAGCTAATGTCTGTGTTAAGCTGGCATTTGAATCCCATCTCTGCTATCTGATGGTTGGGAGACTATGAGCAAATTGCTTGACCTCATCATATTTCCTTTCTTCATTTAAAATGAAGTAATGTTGCAAAGATGAAATGGAAGCATGTCACGAGGCCTGGCACCAAGAAAGTGCTCAGTCGATACCAATTTCTTTTGCTTTCTTGTATAATCTTAAAATAGATGTTTCACTGCAGCACTTTAGCTATGCATGAGTCCATATTTTTGTCATGACTATAAAGTTCAAACTGAATAATTAAGAAGAAAAGTTACCTGAAGCATTGTTGAAAAATGCCTTATTGCTTCATCATAGAGACCACTGCCAATCAACACGTAAGCAATAGCTATGAAATAAAACGGAAAAATATTAAAGGAAAGAATAAAGGAGTTCAGACTAGAATCAATAACTAAATTCCTTGCTAAATCGCAAAAGGCAGCTCCAAGGACTGAAGTAGTTACAGAAAACCCAGAAGTTAATAAGATGTCATTGAATTCCTCTGTCTTCACCACTCAGCACTTGCTAATCAGTCTTCCTGTGTCACCTAGATTTAAATTATTAAAGTTACCTATAAAACATATAAGAAGTACTTATCTTTTTCTAAGCCCATCACTCACTTTAGAATCCCAAATAACCTTTATGATGTCTCCTAGCTATATATTGAATACCAAAGAGTTAGTAGTAAGCCTGAACAACATCCACACAACACGGCAATGTGGTTTTACTGCGAACATTATGAGAAATGCCCAAATAGCATCGCAAATCTCAATTCCTGGGAGTGCTGAATTTACTGTAATTACCCAGTAAGAACAAAAACAGGAGCTCAAATTTATTAATATAATGCTTAGCTGGGTAATTCATATGCCTACAATGCAACAAGTCTTTTTCCTTCTTCTATTCAAAAATACAGTAAAAACACTACTCAAAATACACACTAAAGATGAATAGTTTTTGATCAAATTGTTTAGGAAAGTGGTACTTTGAAATTAGAGCCATGACAATCTCTTAAAACACAGTAACATTCTGACTAAATTTCCTACTCATCCAAAAAACAATAAATTTGAATATTCTAGATTACATATCCATCTATAATATTTGCCCTCAGCACTCAACTTCCTAAAAATCCCTAAAAAACATTTTATTTCTCACTCAGCATGTGACTATTTGATCACACTTCTTTGCAAAAAAGCTTTATTGCAATACACTCTAATTCTAGGGCCTAATAGGTGTTCAAGAATATGGGCAACTAAATATTTTACTGTCATTAAGAGCTTATATTGGCCGGGCATGGTGGCTCACGCAATTAATCCTAGCACTCTGGGAGGCTGAGGTGGGAGGATCGCTCAAGGTCAGGAGTTCAAAATCAGCCTGAGCAAGAGTAAGACCCCGTCTCTACTAAAAATAGAAATAAATTAATTGGCCACTAAAAATATACATAGAAAAAATTAGCCGGGCATGGTGGCGCATGCCTG
>CAUYRT010062358.1:0-31348 GCA_963574885.1 Lepilemur ruficaudatus | reverse complement strand
TTACAGTATATCCTAAAAAAGGAAGAAAAAAGATGTCCAGGTGTTATTACTACCACTGTGCAAATGTACATAGAAAAATGACTAGAAGGGCCAGGCGCAGCGGCTCACGCCTGTAATCCTAGCACTCTGGGAGGCCGAGGCCGGTGGATCGCTCAAGGTCAGGAGTTCGAAACCAGCCTGAGTAAGAGTGAGACCCCGTCTCTACTAAACATAGAAACAAATTAATTGGCCAACTAAAAATATATATAGAAAAAATTAGCCGGGCATGGTGGTGCATGTCTGTAGTCCCAGCTACTCGGGAGGCTGAGGCAGAGGGATCACTTGAGCCCAGGAGTTTGAGGTTGCTGTGAGCCAGGCTGACGCCACGGCACTCTACCCAGGCAACACAGTGAGACTCTGTCTCCAAAAAAAAAAAAAAAAAAAAAAAAAAGTAACAACAACAAAAAAATCAGTTGGATTTTAATGTTGAAGATCAAGGTCAGAATAACTTGAGGTAGCCATGCCTGGAAAAACATGGAAATTAGAAATTAGAATTAGAAAAGTACGTGATTAATGAACTCAGTTTTCCAAATGTAAACTGTCATGTACCAATGTGACACCTGTACGTCCTCTGAGCAAGTGAAAATATACAATGAAGACAAATCAATGTGAAATTAGAAAACTGAGAGTGTAGATTTGAGCATCATACATATAATGAAGTAGAAACTGAAAACACGTAAACATGAGCACCCAGGAAAAATAGGTCAAAAGTTTTAACTCCTCCTTCTTCCATCTCCCAAAGTACTGGGATTATAGGCACAAGCCACTGTGTGTGACTAAAATTTTAACAGTGTATACAATAACACAGTATGTAGATACACACACATATACTCAAGAAAGAGGTAACAGTGACTCCAACTTTGAAAATACTACAAATTTTAAAAATTATAGATCAACAATAACTGCCTAAGACACATTCATCCCTCTATATCCAAATGAAAAAGGTATAAAAAGAACTAGGTTCTTGGTAATGGCTATACAAATATTTTCAGATTCCAAACATAATGCTAAACCAAAAAACTACTATCAGCTATTGAAATATAGGTCAATAAATATTTGTTAATCAACTACTTGTCTTTCAGAACACTCCTGATTTTCTCCCCTACATATGTTCTTCCTCCCAGAAGCTTCTCCATGTTAGCAACTACAACACCATCTACCCAGCTGCTCAAGCCAAAAATCTAGATCTTGACTCTTCTTCCCCTCATGCAATCCAATAGTGCTAAGTTCTATTGACTCCACCATCAAACCTGGTATCTAGAGCCTCTCCAACTTCACTGTTACCACCTTAGTCCACCACCATCATCTCTTGCCTAGGTTGTTTTTTTTAGAAAGTGTCTCACTCCATTGCCCCAGGTAGAGTGCAGTGGTGCCATCATAGCTCACAGCAACCTCAAACTCCTGGGCTAAAGCGATCCTCCTGCCTCAGCCTCCCAAGCAGCTAGGACTACAGGCGCATTCCACAACATAATAATAATTTTTCTATTGTTAGTAGAGACAGGATCTCATCTTACTCAGGCTGGTCTTGAACTCCTGAGCTCAAGCAATCCTCCTGCCTTGGCCTCCCAGAGTACTAGGATTACAGGCGGGAGCCACTACACCCTGCCTCTTGCCTATTATCATAAAAGCCTCCTAACTGGTCTTCCTGTTTTGACTCTTACCCCCCTTACAATTTATTTTCCACCCAGAAGCCAGAATATCTTTTAAAAAGGTAAATTATATCATATCATACCCTTGCTCAAAATCTAGGTGAAAATCCAAACACTACACTTAAGACCCTCTGTGATCTGGCCCCTGCCTATCTTCTCCATCCTCATCTCTAACCAGTCTCTTTCAACCACTGTGTTCCTACCTTAGGGTCTTTATGCTAGGTGTCCCCTCTTCCCAGAATTCTCTTTTCCAGGAGCTCAGACACTGCAGAAAAGGGCATGGCTGGTGTTTTTCTTTTATGTCTTAGTTTATGCCACCTCTAACTAGCCAGTCTAGAGGAATGCCCTATTTTGTTTGTTTTTCTCCATTAAAATGTAAACTCCATGAGAACAAGGTCCTTATATGCCTTGTTAACACTTTATCCCAGCACTAGAACAGTGCCTGACATAAAGTAGGTGCTTAATATTTTTTCAATGAATGAATAAGCCAAGAGCAGCTTTTCTATCGGTGGTCAGAGGGAACATACATATGCATACTTTATAACAAAGCCCTTAATTTTTTGAGCATCAGTTGCTGCTAATGGCACACTACCACTTACAAAGTATTCTTATCACCCCAAAAATATCAAACCTAAATCTGATTAAGCCTCTAGATCACAGGTGAGAAAACACCAGCCAAATTCAAGAGGAAGCTAGTTTTCATAAATAAGTTGTTATTTTAACACAGCCATGCCTATTAGTTTACGTATCGTCTATGGGTGCTTTTGTATTATAACAGCAGAACTGACCAGGGATAGTAGAACCTGGCCCACACAAAAGAAGTTTGCTAACTTCAGTTCCAGATTCAACTACTGTTTTGTGGGAAATATAGAGGACAAAGGAAAATGTTAAATTATACCGCAGGAAATGTAATCAACAAAATTCCAAATGAGCATTCTAAACATGAGCTGTCCAACATGGCAACCACTAGCCACATGTGGCTTATAAGACTTGAAATGTGGCTACTGCCACATGTTCAAATCATAAGACTTTGGAAATTCTGGGTTAAATAAAATATATTATTAATTTCACTTATTTCTTTTTACTTTTAAAAATGTGGCTAGTAGAACACTTAAGATTAGTTACGTAGCTTATATTTCTGTTGTACAGCACTGTTTTCAACTATAATGTTTAAGTAACAAAAGTGTAAAGTATAAGCAGGTGATTATCATAAAAGTCAGAATAATGTTACTCTTAAGGTAGTAAAAAGTGGAGAGTGGAGGAGGGAAGGGCTGTGTTTGGAAGGAAATGCATGGAGGGCTTCTAAGGTACTAGCTGTCAAATCTATCTCCTTTCATAGAGGATAGCTATAAGATAATATTACCTTATTAATAATTCATTAAGTTGTATACATTTTATGCTGTTTTCTATGTTAATGAATTTAAAAATTATTTTGAAAGTAAGATTTATCATCATTAGATTTAGAATCTGAAAATGATATTCATCAATGGTACTGGTGGTACTCGTGGCACCTGGTACTCATGGTCCTGTATACATGAAGTAATACTAGGGCAGCCACTAGGCAAACTACAAACCCAAAAGGATTCTTCCAGAGTTCAGGAACTCTGGGGGCTGATCCTTCTAAGCACCATTACAGAGAGGTAGTACAGCCTAGCTGCAAAAGGCATGAATTCTGGAGCCAAATCATCTAGATTCAAATCCCGACTCTACCACTACTAACTATGCAACCTTGAGCAAGTTACTTAAACTTTCTATGCCTCTGTCTCCTAATATGTAAAACTGGGTCTCTATCTCACGTGGCTGTTGTGAGGACTGAATTACTTAACACATGTAACCACTTAAATCAGGCTGAGAAATATTAAGCACTTTATTCAGGTGTTTGCTATTTTTATTGTTATTTCTACACCAAAAAGATCTCAGTTCCTTGGATTTAAAATTGCTATTATGCAACGTACTCTCATATACTAGTACAGAGGAAGCGGTGGGTCAAACAGCTTTCCTAACACATTCTACGCTTATTTATCTTAAAGTTAAAAATGACAGGAAACATTACTCCCTCATACTACAATACAGCTGACAATTCCCAAAGATATGTTATCCCCTGATGCAGCTTAGTCTTCCTAATTATGGCTCCCATTTAATCCCTGACTCCCCCTTCTTTCACCAGCTGCTAATGTGAGACAGAAAATCATGGTCTGCTTAAGAAAGAAATATAAGAACACTGAGGTGAGTCATATTACACTTTATCCAGGTCAGAATTAAGTATAAATTTTACAAAAAGGATCCTAACGTGCAGACCAAACCTTCTCAAAGAAATTCTTAAAATAAAAAAATTAAATTAAAAAAACAAAAAATACAAGAAATTCCTAAAATTTAGAAGAGAGTAGCATATCTGCATCCCTTAAATACTAGGAGTTAACTTACCTGTTCGTCTGAAGCTAGATTAGTGAACAGTGGAACAATTTCACTTTTCACACTGTCTAATTCCAAAACTTTTGCAAATTCACCCAACTTGGAAGCAGCAGCACGTCGTACCATTGGCGTGTCATCTGAGCACAAGGAACGGAAATGCCTGCAGCATAAAATAATGAAGATATTTTGCATCAGACACCACGATTAAGCCTGCCCCAACACACAAAGACATTTTAGAGGTTTTCTCTTACAAACATCAGTGATTAGGCTTTTACTCACAGAAGTAACAAAAATAAAACACTAGTATATTCAACTGGATAATAAAAAATGATGACATCAATCTTATTATCCCGGTATCAGCCACTCAGTGGTAACAGGGTACTGTGTAAATTGTCACCTATGAATCCCCAATAATCCCAAATAACTGAAAAACACCACAAAAAATGAAAAACTATCTTACTGTCTGATTTCTGCCTTGACAGCATTTGAGGCCCTGGGATAGCAAACACTGAACAAACCACATGCAGATGTGCGAGAAGTGAACCAATCTCCACTCGCTAGGCGTTTCACCAGAGGTACAAAATGAGCTTCCAGAGCAATAGGCGTATGTTCCTGGGAGATCTGCCTCAGGGACTCCACAGCCCGGTCTCGAACAACAGTCTCTTCCACAGTTGCCAGACTTTCCAGAGGCGGCTGAACAGATCAAAAAGGAAAATCATAGAACTTAATGAATCAGGTTAGATACAGATTATCACTTTTTAAAGTGACTGAAGGGAGGTGGTACACGTAACCAGAATGTTAGCTACATCATACCAAATGGTTACTTTCAATTCCCACAGTGATAACATACGGTGCAGCCAACCTGAAGACACGACTTCTGTAGAAAAGCCAAGATCTCATGTCCCAGATGGCAATTCCCAGATGGTGTCTACAAATGACACAGTGGAAGAGACTTGACACAATATTAATATTATTGTGAGCTGAATCACTAGGTTTGAAAGATATGTAGCCAAATTCAGACAGGATCATATATATTTCCTCAAGATTAAGTACAAAAATATGATCGACATCAGGCACCACAATTACAACAACACTCAAAGGCTGTGATGTCACTGAGTCCACAGCCTTTTGATTATTCTTCTACCATTCCCAGAGGTGCAAGCAAGCCTTGTCCACCAGCTCCACACCATAAATTTAATCAACTTATAAACGGTTGAGTACAAAGTCACTTTTTTCAGAATATATTCAGAATCTTCCCATGAACCATAGAGCCAGAGTTTCTGCCAGAACAATCAAGAGTACAGAGATGGTAGGAGACCCTGCTTGCAGTTTTAGAAATAGAAGAAATCAGAAGGGCTGATGGTCTGGACTAGGATTAGTAACTGAATATGACATGGCCCAGTAAAAAGTGAAAACAGGCTGGTTCTCTGAACCTCTGTCTTACTGTTTGCATTTGGGACAGGTAGATTCAGCATGTGCCATGCACTGCAGATGTTTAGGTAGAAAACCCACATGTAGAACTGACCAACAGAATGAAAGACAAGGATAAAGAGTCAGAGGAAATAAGGGTGTCTGCCTAATAATACATTTTGAACATTACTTGATATACAAAGCTAGACAGTACTCAACTTTCCTAGCACTATTTCAGAAGCCAATTGAAAAGATACTGTTTCTTACTTGCCAAGGCCTTTCATGACCTCCTGTCATGCAAGACCACTGGATAATCTCTATCAATAAGACAGGATAAAGCCAAGCTCCTGAGAATCACAAATGAGTTGTCTCTTGAGTTGAGCTCTGCCCACTTCTCCACTGCCCTTTTCCTCCTGGCCCTTGGTGACCATTCCTGCCCTATTCCAGCCAACACTTCACACTCCAGCAGTCTGAAACCCAATGTGCTTCATGCTTCCAACCCTCTGAAACTCATTCTTTCAACAAATGATTACTGTATTATAGCATTGAGTTTATAAAGGAAAGAAGCAGATAAGGTTCCTTGCTCTAATGGCATTTACATTCTAATGGAGGAAGACAAGGATCAGTCAAGAAAATAAGCTAATGGTGATAAGTACTCTGCAGAAAAATAAAATAGCGGAGGCTCATGACTGTAATCCTAGCACTCTGGGAGGCCAAGGCGGGAGGATTGCTTGAGCTCAGGAGTTTGAGACCAGCCTGAGCAAGAGCGAGACCCCCACCTCTACTATAAATAGAAAGAAATTAGCCAAACAACCAAAAATAGAAAAAATTAGCCAGGCACAGTGGCATGTGCCTATAGTCCCAGCTACCCAGGAGGTTGAGGCAGGAGAATCCCTTGAGCCCAGGAGTTTGAGGTTGCTGTGAACCAGGCTGACGCCACGGCACTCTAGCCCAGGCAAGAGAGTGAGACTCTGTTTCAAAAAAAAATAAAAATAAAATAGGATGATGTGATAAGGGGTGAAGGGGTGACTGGAAAGCTATTGCAAGTTGAGTGATCAGGGAAGATCTCTCTGAGGAGACATATTGAAATTGATATCTGAATGACAAGGAGCCAGCCACAGGAAGCTCAAAAGAGTATTTTATTAGAGGGAAGACCTAGGACAAAGGTCTTAAGAAAATAATGAGCTTGGTTTATTTGAACAAAGAAAGAAAACCAATTTGAGTGGAATAAGGTTAGAAAGAAAACCAATCTGAGTGGAATGAGGTTATCAAAGGGAGCACCATATATGATAATCCTTTAGAAGCAGGTCTTAGAAGGTTTTGCACAGAGTTTGGATTTTCTAAGAGGCATGGCAGGGAGTGATCTACCTACTGGGTGAAGAGTGAACTACAGGGGTGGAGTACAAGGCAAAAGTGGAAGGCAACTAGTTAGGAAGCTACTGCAGTACTCTAGAGGAAAGATGGTGGTGGTGTGGACTATGGTGGCAGTAGGAGGGATGGAAGAAAGTGGACTGATTTTGAAATGTATGTAGACTCTACAAAATCTACTAACAGATTAGATTTGGGGGACAAGGGAAAGAGGATTCAAGAATACCTTCTAAAAGGCTGCTCCACCTCGTAGTCCAGTAATTAAAGTACACCTTCTAGGTTTTAGCTTGTGTAACCGGGTAGATGGTGATACAACTGGGTAGATGGAACAACAAAATGAGAGGCATCTTTTGGGGATGAGTTCTGTTTTAGGTATGTTAAATTTGAAATACCTGTTTGACATCCAAGTAGAAAATCACAGGCAGATATACATAGAGATAAACATATACATATCGAAATCTATCTCTATACATATCTATCTATCTATCTATCTATGCAGTTCCATGGAAAAGTCAGGGGTAGAGACAGGAATCACAAGAGTCAGCATCACACCAACAGTATTTTAAAGCCCTGAAGCAGACATCCCTACCTTGTACAACTACTGAATTCCTAGTTATCCTTTAAAACCTAATTCAGACAATATCTCTTAAGAGGTCTTTCCTGAACACCCTGAGTTAATCTTTCACCTATTATTTGAGTACTTTATAGGTGCTTATATTTTCCCATTTAAAACTGCAATTATTTGTTGACACACAAAGACAGAGACCTCATTCCATTCACCATTGATTGGTCTTCTTTAACACTAACACTGTTCTTACAATTTGCCTGATATAGTAGCCTCTCAATAAATGTCAACTAAATTGAACTGAACTCAACAAACTCAGAAAGTCGGAAGCAAAACTTACGCTAACAATTAATGATAAGACATTACCAGATGAGAATTAAGACTTCCAACTTCAGGGGGGTAAAAAAACACATAAAAACTATCAAATCCTTTTTCTCCCCACCTCTAAATTAGTAAGTCTAGAGAAGCAGAAAGACGAAGAAGTTGTTTTATTCATAGTTGGACAAATGAGTTGAGTCCAAAGAACCTACATTACTTGTTCTGTCAATGGCTAACATTATACTATCTGCCCATAAAGAAATCTGCATAAAAAATGCTGCTGTGTGCCTATCACCAAACAATGTGTCATTTATACTGCAAAAATTCTAGGAGGAGGATAGGCACATTTAGATACTCACCAGCAGACAGTGGGCAAAGTCAGGACCTCCCACCAGGCCAGTGAAATTTCCCAGCTGCTCAGCAAGGGCTAACAGTACCTCATCTTCATCATAAATTGTATCTGGAAATGACATCAACCAAATACTCATCAACTCATCAACAAGTATAGCTGGCCCAAAGCTGGGCAATCACACACAACTAGGGATAGACTCAGTAGGTAGCCAGTAAGATGGCCCAGTCAGAATCCTAACAGCATTTTCTTTCTTCTCCTCAATCAAGAGTCTTCCTGGATCTGTTTTACAGACTGAATTAGAAATTCATACACCCATATCAGTTACTTTCCCATTAGCTAAATAGTTAATGTTTAAATATATCTGGCCACAACCTTACAATATGCATTGTTCTGTTTCTTTTGCACAGAAAGCACCTGGCTCAGTGTAGTACTTAATGATACTGTGGGTAACAAACTCTAAACAACAAAGTTTTGAAAGACACTGGAAAATGGAACGCCCATGCCTTTCTTTAAACAAAGATTCACAAACCTGTGAGGAATGGCAGCAGTTCAGTTCTCGTCCTTTCTACTCCAAGTGCTAAAGCAATTGTTGATAACTTCTTAATGCTGTTGAGACGGAGCTTTAAAAAAGAAAGTAGAAAGAAAAAAGTAAAGAAATGGTTGCAATTTAGACCAAAAGGCAAAAGATGCAATAATGTATAAGGGTAAGAAAGGATAAACTTTCATTTAGAGTTTATTCATAAGGAACCTCATAAGGACCTCAGGAGCAGTGTAACTCGGCCTCATTAGCCAGAGGAAGATTTCCTAGCAGAAACACTTAAAAGGGCCCAGAAGAGAAATGAATGAAAGAGAATACAACACTCAGAAAGTAAAAGTAAGATAATTTTTAAGAGCGAGAACTTCGGCAGTGGTGAAGCAGGTGAAATGGTTGAATTCAACGCCTGCCTTTTCAAAGAAAAGCTCCATTAGAGCTGATACACCGACTCCATCCAGGTTCCCACTCTCTACCCAACAAGCCCGTCCAGTTCCCAAGCCGAGAGGAAGGCACCGGGCTGCCCTGCAAAAGGGCCCCTTGGCATCCTGCGATCCACAGCCCGCTCCAACCCCCTCGCGGCCCGGCACCACGCTCCTCCCGCTGGCTCACCTACCAGGACTGCCCGGCCGGCCCCGGGAGGGACCCGGCGGGGCCACCGCGCCGCCCCGAAGGGGCGCCCAGGCGGGAAGCCGGTTCTCAGACGACCGACGGGGCGCCGGGCCGACGTCTCAGGGGATCGCGAGGAGAGGCGCTGGAGCGGGCCCGGGGAGGATCGGGCGTGCCACCTCAGCCCCTCGGGAGTCTTCCTCGCCTCCCCTTCAAGTTTCTGCTATGAGTTCAGCTCGTTCAACCCCCGGGCCTCCCCCACAGCGGCTACGGCCTTCTCGCTGCCCTACCACGCGCCCGGCCGGGCCCGCCTTGAGTCTCCGGCCTCAGTCCAGTACCTGCACGTCCTCATTGCGGAGCTCGTCGATTAAAACCGCGATCGGGTACAGCGAATCGTCTCCATCTCCGCCAGCTGCCGCTGGGCCGGCCCCGTGCCCCGCCGCGCCCGCCATGTTCTTTCTCCTCCCGCTGGTCGCAGCCGGCTGCTCTGCGCCCAGGCCCCGCCCCGCGCCCAGGCCCCGCCCCGCGCCCAGGGAGGCGGGGCTAAGGCCGGTGCGCGGGCTCCGCCGAGGTGAGCGAGCCAAGTCTCTGCCTCGCTTAAGGAAGATCCCTTCCCACCCCCCTTGCAGGAGTTGTAGGTCTGATCTCCACAAGAAGGGTGGGCTGAGAAAGCCCATGGGACCCCTGCGCCCTTTCCCCAGCTGAAGCAGACAGGGGCAGGGATTCATCTTGCTCGTTGTGGTCTGAACAGGCCAGGGACCTAACAGGGTGAGCCGTGCTGCGCCCTCTTAGCACTGAGGCCGGCTGAAGAGGATGCCCAAAGCCAGGAGGAAAAAGGCTTTAGCACCTCCCCTGGCTTCATCCTGACCCCGAGCCACTGGGTCTCGAGCCCTGATTTCTCCGCTCATGCTTCCACAGGGCCCCTCCACTTCTTCCTTCGGCCTGTTCTCCAGAATTGTATCTGGCTCTTGCTCCGTAAGACAAATAACGCGGGCGGTGAGAGAAAATGAACAACAGTTCTGTCCAAACTCCCCAGTCAATATTTTTTCCACGCAAGCTGTTAAAAACATGCTGCTCTCTTGTTTTTGTGTTTCTTTTCAGTTTGGTACTGGAATGGTGCCTTCTGTTGTATTTTCTTCCTCCCATTTTTTAGCTCTTTAGCATGCTAGAAGTACAACAATGAAGCAAAACTAGGACAAGCTTTAATCCTTCCAAATTGGGTGGAGTGGCTACTTGGCTTGTACAAGAAAGCCTAAACTGGCCTCCCTAGACCTCCAAGAGTCCTCAAAGGCAGCAGTGAGAGGAAGTGGAGGTCTGGGAGTCCTTTCTTACAAAACTGAATGGAAAGTTTTCACTTATCCTGGTTAGGACAGCATGGGTCCTTCCTGTCTTTTTGTTTGTTTCCTACTGGAATTTAAGCAACTTAGAGTGATAACTACATATGATGATCCCAAACTCTGAAATGGTAATTCTATGTGTGTGATTAATAAAAAATGTAAAATTATTAATAAATGCAATTTAGGAGACAAATTTTTTTAAAAACATGGGGTTCTTGGAAGTAAGTACAGTAGACAGAGCTTTTGGTAGTAATGAACGTTTGGGACCCAGTAGACCTGAACAGTTTTTCTCAAATTAGGTCTGTGGATGTATTTTTTAGGGTTTTATTTTTTTTGGTTTGCATAGCATATTCTGGATTATTTGAATGACCACTTTAACTTAGTATTGCCACACAATTTCAGCATCTGCATTTATGGGGGTCTTTCCGTGCTGCTTTTATTGTTTGGGGATAATGAAAAAAGAACAGAAGTGGTTTTAAAATGAAAATGATGCTTTCATGCACAAAATGAAAGCCAAATGGCATCATGGGACTGCACTGACTGGTTCTAACAGAGAAAAGTAGTGAGAAAATTAAGATATCATAGGTCACTTGGTACATAGGTATATTGAACTCAAAAGCAGCTGAGCTTTAGCAGGCAATACCATAATCACAGTATAAGGGATGATTTAGTTTTAGCAAAATACATCATTTGTCATGTTAAATTACTACAGTCTTATTAGCTTGAATAATATTAGTTTTGTATTTAATTTGTAAATTTTTTTAGCTGAGTTATAAATAAAAGAACATATTCATAGTTTATATTTGTAAATTTAAGTAACATTATAATAAAAATAATTTAAGTTGACTGAAAGTTTTCAGTATTTTTTATTTCTTTAAAAATGGATCCATACACTACGCAAGTTTGAAAGAAAGGGCTAAGAGGTTCTTAATTTAGTACTTTACCAGTTAGAAGATCAGATGGAGTTCCTATTGGCATGGAGAAGACTTTATGTAAAAGGTTTTCAGAAATGATAAAGGAAGCAAGGACAGAGAGAAGTGGATTCAGTTCCACACATATTATCATCTAGATATTAGCTTAAGCTCAGAAGAGCCTCAATATGCTAACAAAAATTGGGACACTGATGCTGAACTATTTTGTTTAAAACTCAAATATGCTTTGCTGAACCAAGCACAATGAATTGGAGATCTAAGGAATAACTATGATTAAATATGAAATCACAAGCTGAGAAAATTGCCTGGTTTGAGAGTCATCAATTCTAGACTTCAATTCCCATCGCTGTTTCTAATTCATTATAACCTACCTCTCCCTATGCCTCAGTCCCATCTTTTGCCCCCTCACCCCCAATAAAATGAAGCTAACCATCCATCATCTCTGGTACCGGATCTAGTTACGATGATGCTGTGAGAATGAAACAGGTTATAAATGTGGAAATGCTAATAAATCCTTCAATAAAGAAAGTGATTAAAACAGCAGCAGAAAGAGGCTATTTCAAAAACTGGGCCAAATTCTAAGGCTGACTGTCTGAATCACCTAAGTTGCTTAGTAAAAATGCAGATTCCTGGCCTCCAACCCAGACCTACTGAATCAGAGTCCCTAAGAAGGGAGCCAGACATTTTATAGTGCCCACTGGGTATTTCTAATGTGCATTGACATTTGAAAGTCACTGATTTAAAAAGTTAATCTGGAAAAATAATTTCCATGTCTATAAACAAGCATCTATCTGCTCAGGTAGAGTCTGAAAAGACTTTGGAGGCCGTCTCTGTCCAGAGAAAGCAAATGACAGTTATAACTGCTTGTCGATAAGCAATTCTGTCTCTATAGGCTGTGGGTTTTGCCAGATTAAAAGGGTGATCCCTTTTTTGCTGGATTCCTGGACGTTAGCCAAGCACTCGCAATACAGTACTGTGGCGTTGAGCTATTTCCATATCCTCCGCTCCCCTCTATTGCTCCCTCAGGCCTTCTCTCCACTTCCCACACACACCACAAGAAATTAATAACCAGGGAACGCCAGAGGCAACAGCTGAGATTAGACTGAGGATTTAAGGCAGCCCTTAGAAACAACGTGACATTCTCAGCATAAAAGCATTGAGTTCTTACTCCCACATACAGTTCACTCATCCAGTGTGAATCAAGGGAAGACTGGGTTAGACTTGCCCAGTTCCTGTAAGACAAAGCATCAAGAATATGGGGAAGTACAGGCAGATGGGATCAGCTTGTAACAGCTCTCAATGTCACATCAGAAAAGGGTAGTCCTGAGGAAGTCTGAATGACATCATGATCATCAATCTGGCCCTTTGCCTCCTCTTTACTAAGCTCAGACCACAGAGCTTTACAAGTAGGCACTTGAACAAGTGCTGATCTGCCCCAGAGTCACCCCATTGCCAGGGAGAAGGCCTGTGCAGGAGACCTGAAGGTGGTTCTCTCAGGGCAGACCCAGACTGTGGTCCCATCAAAAGGGCCATTGGGAGAGTGGCGGTTGGCCCAGTTCATGCACAGAAAACCTAAAGTGCACAGAGGCGTTTTCCAAATATCTTTATTTAGCAACATGACCCTGGTAAACCCCTTCCCAGGTCTGTACTTATTTCATTACAAAATAGTAATTATCACCATAGTGTTAATTTATATTTATGCAAAGAATGTCATCATTCAGTGGAACTCAAATATTTTCCCCTCAATTTCACCTCAATATTTTTGCCTTCTTTCCCTTCTCTGTTTTCTTTGTGGCAAATTTTTAATCTCATTTTTATGGATAAGAATACTCTGACAGGCCAGGCATGGCAGCTCACGCCTACAATCCTAGCACTCTGGGGGACCAAGGTGGGAGGATCACTTGAGGTCAAGGGTTCCAAACCAGCCTGAGCAAGATGAGACCCCCGTCTCTACTAAAAATAGAAAAAATTAGCTGGGCAACTAAAAATATAAAAAATTAGCCGGGCATGGTGGTACACGCCCATAGTCCTAGCTACTTGGGAGGCTGAGGCAGAAGGATTGCTTGAGCCCAGGAGTTTGAGGTTGCTGTGAGCTAGGCTAATGCTATTGCACTCTAGCCCAGGCAACAGAGTGAGACTGTCTCAAAAAAAAAAAAAGACTCTGACAAAAAGAAAGAGGCTCTACCTGAAGTCACACAGTAAATCAGAAGCAGCTGTGGAACTCATGACCAGGAATTATTGCTAATACCTGCTTCATACCCTACCTCCATTCCACAGCTTCTCACTATATATAAAGAAGGTATTGGATTTCCAAGGCAAAACTTTGCTTGAATTCTTGGGAAGAGCAAATCAAAGAAATAGGACAGTCAGTTCTGGTTCAGAGCAGTACATATAATGGTTAAGAGAGGAGAGTATTCTGTGGAGTCAGAAAGATGTAGATTGAAATACCACCTCTACCAATTACTAGGTGTGTGACTTTGGGCAAATAACTTATCCTCTATGATCTTGGTTTCTATATCTACAGAGTGGGGCTGTCACGCTTACTCATGTGGTTGTCAAGAAGATTAAATAATTCATATAATGTACTTAGTTAGTGCCTGGCAAAAGACAGCCCTCAAATGTTAGCCACGATGAGTTATTATCTACTGAGGAAGTAGGAGCAGATAAGAAAACATTCCAATCAATTGAGCTTTGGCAACAGAGAGGACCAGTGTGAAAGAATGAAAGGAGTATGAGAGATTTAGAGCCAGAAGACCTGACTCCAGAAGATTTTTCCCACTGGTAAAATAGGACTTTTACCTCTCGGAGTTGTGAGGAGTTGAGATCCATCTTGTAAAGTGCTTTGTTAATGGAAAGCACTATGCAAATGTTAGAAGCTGAATTATTTATTGTCAAGGGCTCACTGAATCTGTTTGGCCCATGCCAAACACAAAAAGAAAATATCTGAAGATCTCTGCTCAAAGTATACAGGCCCCCAATTCCCCAAGAACAGCAGTCAGAATTAGTCCTTCCTTGAGCCACAGGGGTAGATTTAAGTTATGGCAAACCTGAAGATCAAATAGGCATGGTGACTTCTCTCAAAAGTCTCAGGACTTTGAGTCCTATAATGGGCTCTAATGTTCTCAGGACAGAACCCCTGGTTATCTTGCCAGATGCTATACACTACTCAACAAAAACCCTTTGTTACAGTGTTAAGTGAAAGAGCAGGGTACACAGTGTTATTAAAGTTGCAGGTGTATTTAAAGCTGAAAATGTTCAGAAATAATTGTTTCCAAATGGCTAATATTAAAATTATCTTAAAATTTTTTTTTAAAAAACCAAGGGCCAGAACAGAAAAGGAAATGGGAAAGAATACCATCTTTAAGGAAATGTGTAATAGTACCGTACCATTTGTGTAAAATATAATGCACACACATGCGCTTGGATATGCATTAAAAAATCTCTAGAAGGATGCTCATGACTAATAAGATTGGTTCATTGGCAAGGTAACTGGGTACCTGGAGAACAGAGATGGAAGGGAGATATTTTAACATACAGTATATCCATTTGTGCTTTGTTTTTTTTTTTTTACTATTTGTTCAACTCCAGATTTTACTCAAATTTTTCCATTAATGTCCTTTTGCTGTTGCAGGACCCACTCCAGGATAACACATTGCATTTAGGCTTTTTGAATTTTGAACCATGAAGATTATTATCTATTGAAACAAACTGTACTCTGCCTCCCCCTGGCTGGCCTTTCCTGTGGCATCCATAAATGTGTATAATAGGCTCCTCTTGCCCAGCTATTCTCTGTCTAGCCCTGCTATGTCCACAGGGTCTATAGAGTCCAGATTTCCTTCCTCTCTCTTATTTTTGTAAGCCTCTTATCACCATGTCTTGTACTAGACCCAGCCAACATAAGTAGTAGCTTTCAGCAGCTAGGCACACTGCCTCCAGGAGCCAGTTAAACAGAGGCTTGATTTAGCAAAAGCAAGGCTTACTTAAAATATTCCTGCTCCCCTGAAAGCTTTTGCCTGTGGTCTCCCTTGAAGATAGTATTCTTTCCTACTTTGCTTTCTGGTCTGCCCAGCAGAAGAAGTGTCAGGAGAAAAGTCACAGGAGTAAGAAAGGGCTAGTGCCAAGATCCCTTGGACACGCCATTCACATCTGGCAGAAATCCAGCTGGGACTGTAATCAGAAACCGGAATTTCCACTAACTTCTAGGACTTCAGGAAATCAGCTCCCTCTCTGATCTAGCTGTGTGATTAAAATTAGCTGGGAGCCCACAGTGTTCATGAAGAGCCCCTACAAAGACTTAATGTACTATCTGCACACGATGTCCTACTAGCACAACCTCCAGGCTGTGGTTACTGGAAGCAGATTAAGAATGTGATAAAAAAAAAAAAAAAAGTGAAACAACTTTGACTAGATCCTGTTCTCATCTCTGCCAATAAAATCCTTCTAGATTCCCCAATGTAACATCCAAAAAAGGAGGTTAATGACTGTGGACTTCAAAGAGGCCATGAAATAGGGAATGTAAGGTCATGGTTAAAGAGAGGCTCTGAAGTCACTGCTTAGGTTTGAATCCCAGGTCAACAATTTTATATTCAGATGACCTTGGGCAAGACACTTAATAATATCTCCAAGCCTCAGTTTCCCCATTTATGAAAGAGGTTAATAATAGTTATCAGCCTCATAAGGTTGTTGTGAGGACTATGAGGAAAAACCAATTAAAAACATTCCTGACCTATAATAAATACTTAATAAGCATTAGCTGTTATTCATATTATTTCTCACAAAGCAAATCTCACAATGTAGATGTTATATAAAAAAACCAAAACCAAACCAACAGAAAAAGGCACCAATGCAAAATTCATACAGTCCCATGTGTTTCTGACACTGAGCTCGAAAGAGGGTATCAGGTGTCACACACATGGAGAAGGGAATCCTCTTCTGTATCTGATAGTCTGTACCTTGTCTGTTACTTAAGGCCCAAATCTGCCTAGGTGGGCCAATACCTTTAAAATGCAAATTATACCTCCTTCTGCAAATATTTGCTTTTCACCCCAAGGGCAGTCAAAGGCATTCTTAAAGCCTTTTACTTTGCAAGGCTCAGGCCCTGCTAAATGTATTACTGTCCCTTGGGCTATAGTGCTGTGGATAATGTGTTAGCATTTGAAGCGGAGAACCCTGGACACTCATATTTTGGGGAGGTTGTCTTTGACAATATCAATACGTTAGCAGAGGTAAAATTAGAACTGTGAATGTGATCTGGTTTGCACATATTTAGAATCTTGAAAATGGACAAAGGGCAGGTAATTGCCCCTAAGAGTAGCTGCTTCCTCCTCTCACTCAAACACATATCTTTTATTACCTAAGAATACAATCAAGGTCATGACAAATAGAACTGAAATCAACTGAGAATTGACTTGTGAATCCTCTACCAATCAGGGAATCATTGTTGTGATGGACAAGTCATGCACTGGTAGTTATGGACATAGTTTTTTCCAGGAAATTTTTGCACTACAATAATAGTAGAGTGCAATATGGATGCAAATTCTACAGAAATGCAACTAATATATTTCAATTTACACTGGAATTACACCAAGAACACAACAAATACTGAAAGCTGCTGGAGGGACAGGAGCTCTGAAATTTTTAGTAAGAATAGGATGCCCTCTGCTGGGCATGAGGGGAAGCCTCTAGAATGGTATGGCAGATAGGTTGCCTTAAGTTGTCAGAGATAAGTGATACTCGGGAGTAAAACAAAACCAAAACAAACAAATAAAAAAAAACATGGCAACAAATTTAAACTTTGGTGCTATTTTCTAGACTATCTCCAGTAATCAAAGACTGTGAGAACACAAATATTGAAAAAGACCCACGGGAAGGGCTGAGTTAAAAAAAAATTCTTAAGATTCTTTTATAAATGTAGCACCGAAAAACCAGCCTCTTTTTCTACATATCTTCACAAATACTTCACTGTCAAGGAAAAAACGGGAACACGTTATACGAAATACCAGGGAGGCTTAGAGACACATTGTTAACAGGGAGACAAGAAAGAGGTGAGACCAACTCCTGAATGGTACGTGGTGTCTTCTTGTTGGTTGACTGAGTACCTTTCAGGTCATTTCTCTCAAAATGAGATTAACCTTTGCTCTCATGTCTGAGATGGTGGCAGCAGCTCCAGAGAGGCTCTGTCTGCAGAAGGCAGAGGTAGAACAACAAAGGTGAAGCAGGGTCTTCACTTTGCTTGTCTCAAATAAACAGTTAAATATATTTTTTAAAACTCACAAAGCAGGCTCCCCCAGTATGTCCTGCAGCAGGAGGGCTTCATACCCACACATACTTTTTTTTTTCCATTGTCCTACTCAACACAGACACAGGTCCTTACCTGAGTAGGCCAAGCAGTACCAAGCAATAGCATTGAATTTGAAGACTAGGTTCTTCCTGAAGGTTGGGTCTGCCTGCTCAAACTCTCTCCTCCCACCTAATAAATATACCAATAAAATGACACTGAGTAGGTCTGAAATTGCCAAAATTATAGTCATTTATTCTTTTTTCCCCATATGTGTTATCACTCAATTTACTGAAATGAGAGAATCAATGGAAAGAGAACTACAGTAAATTATTAACATCCATTAGTGTACTTCAGTACCATATTAGTTAATCGTTTCCCGGAAAGCAGGGCCCAAAGGAAATGGGAGATAGGGCAGGTGAGTTTGATAGGCCCAAGTAAGCAGAGAAAAGGGTCTATGGAGGGGAAGAGGCCTGGCTGAAGGCCTGGGTAAGCAGGGGTCATAATTAGAAAAAGACAGCAAACATTTTGCCTGCTTACTTGTCTTTGATCTTTGGTGTGATTGTTTGCCTCTCAGTCTTTATCAAGAGCAGTGGTGTTTAACACTAACTATGTATGGCATAAATCACCTAGAGAGTTTTTAAAAAATAATGATGTCTGGGCCTATCCTCAGCTACTAACTCAGAATTCCTGAAGGGTTAAACCGACAGTGGCAATTTTTTAAAGGGTCCCCAAATGACTGCATTGTGTAGCTCTGTTTGAGAATTGCTGCTTTATAGGTTACAACTTCTTCAGCATTTAGTACAATGATGCTGAAGAAGATAGCAAACAAACCAAAAAACACACCCTTCTTGTTTGGCAACTTGGGATTTGTGATTTAAAATGACGAATCAAAGGCTGAGGGTGCCAATTGCCAAATTACTGTTTCCACACGCAAATGAAGGTCAAAGAGAGCCCTTGTAAGGCAGGTAATGTCTGGAATCCATGGTTGTAGGTCTGCAAAAGAAACTTTGTCAGAAATTTGTCTTCAGTCACACAATCTTTTGGCTGTTAGGACCACCAAAAAGTCACCTGGTTTATACTTTTATCTCCAGGCATTTAATGACAGAAAAAGCCCACAAACTAGAGGCAAAACAAAAAACAAACGAAAAGTCCTACTATCACCTTGAAGTATTTTATGAGGATGCCTGAACAGTCACTTTAAAAAAAAAAAAAAAGCTCGTTCTCAAGTAAAATGTTATTTAAACTCAATTGTTAATTTAAACACAGACTATTTATTCTATGAAGCTACAACAGGAAATTCCCAGTCTGTCCTTGTCACTACAATTCCATTTCCCTAATTTCATTTACCAAATTGTTATAATTTGCTTAGACATCAGGTCTATGCTGAACTCCATAGCAAAAGAGAGCCAAAACAGCTCTCAGTTTTAAAATGTCACTTGCTACTTAATATTACTCAATCTGAGTGTATCACCACAAAGTCATCTTGTAGTCAGACTGCCTTTTCCTAGCAGGGCATGCTGCTGATAGGACCCGAGCACCTCCTGGAAGGAGAGGCTTGCTGACCCAAACTCCTGGGTCAGAAGGTCTCCTGGGCTGTATCTGGCCCTCCAAAATCAAGTGAAGATAGAAATATTCAATAAACTTACCCTATGTCCCTTTTTAGAAGCTACCAGAGGAATCTGCTTTTGTGCACAAGACTATATACTTCAGGAGAATTGCTAAAATATACACATTCACGTCTTTCAAATTGCCCTTTTACTACAGGACTGATGACTTGCTATATTTTCTGTGGTCTAAAAATCCATGCCAAATTGAAAGCAACTGCTGTATATATGTTAGTTCCAGGTTTCTTTTTACTTTTCTTTCTTTGTTGTCACTAAACATGTACACTATCAAAATGTCCAGAGAACCATGTTGAGCACTAGGAATACAGAAGAGTGTGACATGGTCTTTGCCTCTAGCATGCCAACAATATTCTTGGGAGACAGGTTTACAAGGTTTATATGCTAAGGTTCTATGCCATTAGTTAAGACACTAGGTACTCAAGAGGGTTCAGAAAAGGAGGTAATCACAGGAGTCTCCTTAGAAGAGGGAGACAGCCCTAAAAGTAAGAGAAGCCTCCTGAAATTATGTTATTATAATAAAAGCATCATTCCCTAAAACAACTTGAGAGATATAAATCAAACCAAGTTTCAAGGGAATTTGGGGTTCTATAGGAAGAAAAATGATAACCAATGGTACAAAACTAGATGACTACTAGAAATTATTGGGTATAAAGTGCAAGGTATAGCAATGATGTTAGAAATTCATTTACAAAAATAGTTTTATTCCAGGTGGGCATGGTGGCACATGTGCCTATAGTCCCAGTTATTTGGGAGGCTGAGGCACAAAGATTGCTTGAGCCCAGGAGTTCCAGGCCAACCTGGGCAATATTAAGAGCACCTGTTCCTAAAAAATAAAATAAAATAAAAAGTTTTGTTTCTTTTGACAATTCCAACAAGGGGGTAAACTGCCTAAATGTTAGACATAACTAGAGCAGGATTTCTATGAAAATTAGACTCTCACAGTTGAGAGATTCTCAATCCAAAAACTTAAGAGGGATCCAGGAACTTCATTTCTTTCAAGCACAATGTTCAAACGTTGAGTAATTCCAACTGTGCTTGTTTTTTCCATAGGTAAAATAAAAATAACCCTCCCTGGCTTTCCCAAAGTCTTCTCCCTCAAGTTTTCAGGATGAACATTCCAGGCTGTCTGGCCTATAGAAGGCAGGACTATACTCTGAGGGGTAGGGCTGGAGGGAAGACAGATGGAGTTGAGCTCCTTTAGTTTCCATATCCAACAAAGATTTAAAAGCAAAAGAGAAAATGTCATATTAAGAAAAGGAAAATCAAACTGCCATGATTTATTTATTTTTCACAGAAAATACAATATGTTATGTAAACACTGACACATGAAATAAAGTACAAGGATCAGGAAGACAAGTGAATTGGAGAATACTCCTGCTTCAACACTGTACTGCTTCCTGATTTCATTTGCAGCATGAATCACATGGTTATGTAGATTGAAAAAGTTAAAGGCAACATTCAGATTTACGGATACACCAAAGAGCCTCTGAAATCCAACAATGCCATACAGAAGTCTGATCTTTCTGAGGCAAAAAAATTAAAGCTGGGCACATGCCCATTTATCCATTTACAGAAGGCATTTAATGTAGTAGCATAAGAATGGATTAACACATGAGCTTTAATATGCCTGTGGAGGCAAAGATTAAATTGTGCCTCTTTTCCCTCTTTAGAGAAAATAAAATTAACCAAATTAAAAGCAGAGCTGCCTGATACTGGCCAGAAGACTACATAACCACAGTGAATTCTTATTTCCATAAATCCCAGGAAATGAAAAACACAATAAATGATTGCCACTGGTGCTCTGCCCAAATGGTCGCCCCAGATCTCATGTCACAGAATTACACAGGGTTTTCAAGGTTCTTTCCCAGAACTCCAAACTAGGGAAAATGACCCAAATAAATGGCTGGGGTCAAGAACCATCACGGTTTAAAACAAAGAATCTGTTTCTAAACTTGAATTCTGTAACAAAGGGTACAATAAAGCTACAATTTTCTATGATTATCCCAAGAGATTAAAATGACTTGTCTTCTTTCTGATCAGATGACACCCACCAGCTAAGAGGTAAATTTTGATAATGGTTGCCTACCATACAGACTGGTTCAGTAATGGTACTCCATGTCACAAGATTTGGGGTTCAGATAAAGGCTGCTTCAGAGATCAGAGAACCCTGGATTTGCTAAGTATATGCACTCCCTCACCCAGCCCATAATCAAAAGCTATTAGGAATAATCTGCAGTTCCTCATTCCTCGATACCCAACACTCTATGGAGAAATAAGTACCCTAGATACTTGATCCTAACAGCAAGTACAGCAGTTAGCTCATGCCGAACATTGATTCCTTGGAGGAGAAATGCTACTCTGAACCGGTGTTTTGAAACTTTTTTCCCAGGCAAAGTTCCATCCCTTGCTAAGAGATGGAGATTGTTTAATGTTTATAAAATATCACATGAAAAACACCTTCACCAAAAAAACTCATTCATTTCTCAATTCCTTACCTACAACATGTGGCACACTGTTGTGCAATTTTTTTTTTTTTGTGCTCTCACTAAAGCGATACATAGAATAAAGAGAACCAAAATAAGCTTTTAAAAGGAATAGGAATTGCTATTTCCAAGGAACCCCTGTATCAATCCTGGCCTTTTTTGGTGCTATATTATAATTAAGTTCTTGCTCAGAAGACCTATTTTTTTTAAACAAGCAAGATGATAAAACACCAGCTTTGTACCACTTTGATTAGAAAAAAGCTACTTACTGTGGTTCTCCATTACTGGACTCTTTTACTTACCCCTCAGACAGGCAGACTGGAGGCTCCAAAGAACTCAAAGATAAAATTCTTCCTTAAAGTAGAGGGTTACAATACCAATCAGGTGTCTGGTCAACCTCATCCTCCTTTCAAGTACAAAAAGTAGAGGGCCTTAGCTACTCTGAAGGACAGTTACTACTGCAAGTAAGACAAGATGTTTCACTTATAATTCTCTGTCCTGTAGTCAGATCATATGTGCCAATCTTGCTCTGTCACCCAGGCTGGAGTGCAGTAGCATGAACATAGTTCACTGCAGCCTCAAACTCCTGGGCTCAAGCAATCCTCCTGCCTCTGCCTCCCAAGTAGCTGGGACTATACAGGTACATGACATCAAGCCTGACTAATTTTTCTTTTCTTCTTCTTCTTTTTTTTTTTTTTTTTTTTTTTTTAGATATAGGGCCTTGCTATGTTGCCCAGGCTGGTCTTGAACTCCTGGCCTCAAGCAATCCTCCTGCCTCAGCTTCCTGAGCCACTGGGATTACAGGCATGAGCCACTGAGCCTAGCTGCAAGACATCTTTAAAGCCAGTGGCACCCCAGTCTATCTTCACTCACTCTCCAGTTATAATTCTACACTGTCTAGACCCATTACCTCTCCAGTGGTAACTTCATCTCAGATATTCCTATAGAAGGGATCTCAAAGAGGAGCCTTTTATATGGTAACTAGTTCTTTCTTCCGTTATCACCTCTTTTCTTCTCCTCTCTTGGGATCAGTTCCTACTAAAGTCCTTCTGTCTGAAAAATAAAAGACGGAAAACCTCAAAAACAGAATGATTCTATTTGCAGATACTAGAAACAATTACTCTTAGGGAAGTAAGGCACCTATAATATCACCCCCAGATTGACTTAAGAACAGTACTGATACTTGGATCCTGTGTGGCTGCAAAGGAACATGACTTCCAAATATGAGCACTATTTTCTTGCCACAGGTCAGACTGCATCAGGCAGATTGGAGGCTCCAAAGAACTCAAAGAAATACAGATAAAATTCTTCCTTAAAATAGAGGGTTACAATACCAATCAGATGTCTGGTCGACCTCATCCTCCTTTCAAGTAATGTTTTCATTGAAGAGCACTAGATGAGAAGTTAGACAACCTAGGTTCTAGTCTTAGCTCTGCTACTTACTGGCTGTGTAATCTTGGGCAAGTCACTTTATCTACCCTGGTAAATCTCAGTTTCCTTATCCATAAAATGGGGATAAAATCACCTGTCTTGTCTACTGCACATTATAACTGTGAGGATCAAATGAGATGCTATGAAAGTGCCTTGTAAACTGAAATACTGCATATACAGGTAAAGTAATAGTACATACTTAGTATATTTTCATTAGGTCATTATCATTGCCTATTTGACTAGAAGTGTCCCATGCAGGATGTGCCTTACAGTAGATAAAACTAAAAAACAGGTGCTATCAATATACACTAGTCCTGAGGAAATTCTTAATTTCCTCAGCAATGGCCTCAGAATATATTATTATACTTAAAAATGTGATGTCATCCCAATCTACCAATTGATAGAATTAATGTTTTCCAAATATGCCCTATACCATTACAGTTTGGTCTGCTGATACCTTTATACAGAGTAGTCTATAATTCAAGCAATAGCATGCTAAAACTTAAGAACACACAAACACACAACCACCATATGGTTACAGCTGGTTGTAAAGGAAATAAAATGAAAATTAGAGGCATTATATATAATAAAATTAAGTCACAGTTCCTCAAAGGGTTGCCTTTTTCCTGAGATAGCTCCAGGACAGGGTCCTAGTCCTGTGAAGTACTTTATAGAAGCTTAGTCTTGCTGGAGGTGAAAAGAACATGTGGGTTGGCAATTAGACTGTGTTCTTTTTCAGCATGAGGGTCTGAACAAGAAGGTCTGCTAGGAGCTGCCAAACAGCTTTGGTGGAGAAGCCCATATGGCCTAAGAGAGCTTTGCTAATTCTCAGATGCCAGGCCACAGTATGGAGCACAGCTTAATACAACCATCCAGTCCAAGGATTTTCAGTTCTTCTTGTAAGTTGGTTCTGCTCTTCTCCGGTCTAGTAAATAATTGAACAGAAGAAAAACAATGAGATGTGAAGCAATATATCTACCTGTGCTTTAGGACCTTTGTCTGTCTAGCTGCAAAAAGGTTACACGCAGAAGAGAGACACAGATAAGAGGTGAACATGACTTTGACTGGACTTTGAAACAGACTTTGACTAGCCCAAGGCACCCAGATTCCAGCATTCATGTCAGGAGACCTTTATTATAAATGTTACAGGTGATGACTTGGAAGGAGTCAGGTCAGCTGAATCACTAGTTAACCAGATGGTTGTCCTTTGGGGACACAGGTGTGTTGCTAACCTCCACTTTTCTTCCTTATTTGCTTTGCTTTCCGGGGCTTGAGGATGGTGTAGTTAGCATATACTGTATACTGATCTGACAGGAAGGGAACATAGAATGCCCGCAGCAGCTTTGAAGATCTGAAAAACATGGGGGAAAAAAGAAAATAAAGAATTTTATCATTTGGGAGAATTTACTAATGGTAGTAAAAGTGATGAAAGGAAACAAACTAAGTGCTGTGGTAAAGATAATATTTTATGTAAGTGGCACAGAAAAGCCTATTACTTAGGTATTACATCATGACAAAAGATTTAATCAAGAACAAGTACTTTGTTACCTATGCCAAAGTTTATTACTCTCCCTAATAAGCCACAATCTATCCTTCAGAACAGCTCTGGGTTTACATTTTGCATTACAATGTGCCATAGAAAAGTTCCAAGTCAATCAAAGGACTGCTATTACTGAAATGGATTCTTAACACCCAAATGGTTTCTGCATCCAAGAAACTGTAGAGACGCCAAATACTCAAATGACCCTAACTCCAGCTCTAAATTTTCCTAGACAGAGGAAGAAAACTATGTCCTGGATACCTATGCACGCTGTTCAGTAATGTCTAAGTCAAGGAAAGGGTCTACACACAAGTTCATGCTGTGACAACATGTCCCCGGCAAATTATATCTACTTATTATTGAAATTTGAGAACTGAAAACCTGAATTTCTTTTTCTTTTTTTTTTTTTTTTGAGACAGAGTCTCACTGTGTTGCCCGGGCTAGAGTGCCGTAGCATCAGCCTGGCTCACAGCAACCTCAAACTCCTGGGCTCAAGCAATCCTTCTGCCTCAGCCTCCCAAGTAGCTGGGACTACAGGCATGCGCCACCATGCCCAGCTCATTTTTTCTATATATATTTAGTTGGCCAATTAATTTCTTTTTATTATTAGTAGAGACGGGGTCTCGCTCTTGCTCAGGCTGGTTTCAAACTCCTGACCTTGAGCAATCCGCCCGCCTCGTGAGCCACCACGCCCAGCCAAAACCTGAATTTCTTACAAGTTCCTGAAGAATGTGAAAAGTTCTTACACTTTTAAATATATTATTTAATCCATCTGATAATCATATGATGTAGGTGACATTATTATCCCAATTTTATAGATGGGAAACTGAGGCTTAAACTTGCACAGGGTCACACAGTGAGTGATAGACCACTCACTCAAATCCAGGTTTCATTCCAGAGCCGTACTTTCAACCATTATGGTTTATCCTGCATCCCAGGAACAGGATTTATTATTTCCTAGAAAAAGTTGCTATGATAGTTTTAAATTCTACATGAAGTATTACTTCCTGTGATTTCCGAGTCTGAAAATCAAAAGTTGGCCTAGTTACTGCCATCCTAAATGAGGTAGCTGAGGGGTGTTCCACTGCCAGTCCTTTTCCAAATTCTAAACTTGTAAATGTCATGTCAACATGGCATTTGTACTGGCAGCCTAGCCCTGGGTTTGGCAGACTCTGGCAATGCCTGCACACAATGATATCGTGCTTGGCATATACACCTCTTAGAGATTCTCCCCAACTGGGACCCTGTGCTCAACAGAGATGCACTCCACTTCAACAGCTAACAGCTCAAGGGCTTTGACAGAGAAAAGAGGCTTAGAGGAGAGACACATGAGACAAAGTAGGGCTCCTGCAAAGAAAATGAACAGGAGGAGGAAGCACTCAATCCAGTCAAAAAGAAGTTAATTTACTATTCTTCTATGCTGCACAGATAAGGTGAAAGCTGGAACAGAAAGACGCAAGCTGGAGCGAATTCCTGCAAGCTTAAGTTTTGTAAAGAAAGGCTAAAACTAATTAAGAGTCATTTCCTTGACTCACAATAAAATCTTCATTCATTAATGTAGTCATTATATATTTGTGGTCAACTCAGCGCTTGTTGTAATAGCAGGGTTTGTTGGACCCAATTTTATTTTATGACTTTCTTTTTGAAACAATTCCTTACTATTTGGGAGGATCACTAGTCCATATGGGTCCATAGCACCTTTTTATAAATCTAAGGTACATTACAGGATCTTGGCAGTCTTCTTTTTTTCTATATCTTGAATTATTTACAACTACGCTTTTTAAAAAAAATCATGATAAAAAAAGAATGATGAAATCACTGAAAAGGAAAATGCAATAATAAAATAAATCATCATTTTGCATTATCCCTCAATTTTCTTATTGCATTGCCCAAGATATTGCATCACCCAAGATATTGCATCATCTTTCAATAAGGTATAAATGACTAGAGACACTATATGTGTAATATACTTTTAGCTTTCATTGAATACAGTTGAGAATCCAAAAATTTTAAATTTCCCCTCCATAATGGCAATAAAAAGTAAATTGACAGAGGAAGACATGTCATAATTCTTAGACAAATCAGAAAATAAGTGCAAAGAGATAAACAGCAGCAATGGTGAAATTGTACAAGCAAAATTCAGACTATGAATCTTCAGACAGCAATATACTAAACAAATTTCCCCAAACTTAAGAACTGATGAGTGAACTATATATTTCTAAGAACAAAAAGGAAATAAAATATTCTTGTCCATATCTTATTCCATATCTTCTGATTTTGAATGTGTATAATATACCTGAAATGCAACTAACCACTCACTAGCTGTCATGCATGAAACTGGAATATATCATCTTGAAAATACTGATTCCAGATTTCAGATGCATCTCCAATAAATTCTAGCTTTCATTACTTCTGGATCTTCTTCCATTTGCATCATCAAAATGTAATATTTGAATAATTTTTTAGAATCTTTGATGGTTCATAATTTTGTGGAAAAGAGGACAGCTATCTCCTTTGCTCCATGATTCAAATATTTCCTTTTTTAGATTTATAGATACCAATTAGAATGATTATCCAATGAATTTCTTATTTATCACTGTTATTCTTCTAGTCACGTTTGCATACTTGCCTTCAGCATTGTCAACTTATGAACTATATCAAATACAATTTGACACACAAATATCATAAAAGATGAAAGAATATGGTTACATGTCTTTTTAGTATAACAGAACGGTCCAGGTTCTTGTTGTAAAATATTATATGATGAAGTCTTTCCTATTGAATGACTATCTGGACAAGAATATTTTATTTCCTTTTTATCCTTAGAAATATATAGTTCACTCATCAATTCTTAAGTTTGAGGAAATTGTTTTTCCTTATTCTTTTCTTATTTTTATAATTTAGAAAATAACTCAAAAATATAAAAAACAAAAAGGGTCCATTGGACTGAGACAGTAAATGGTGATGACTATTTTCCTGGTATGTTGAAGATGATGTTCAAAAGATCATTTGAAGAGGCAGGAGGACTGCTTGAGCCCAAAGAGTTCGAGCCCAGGCTTGAGCACTCCAGCCTGGGCAACAGAGCAAGATTCTGTCTCTTAAAAAAAAATCATTTCAGAAAGCTATCTGGGGCTGCACATGGTATATATCATCATCAAAAATACTGATTGGCTGGGTGCAGTGGCTTACACCTGTAATCCTAGCACTTTGGGAGGCCAAGGCAGGAGGACTGCTTGAGGCCAGGAGTTCGAGAACAGCCTGAACAAGAGTGAGACCCCCTCTCTACAAAAAATAGAAACATTAGCCAGGCATGGTGGTACATGCCTGTAGTCCCAGCTACTTAGGAGGTTAAGGTAGGAGAATTGCTTGAACTCAGGAGTTTGTGGTGACATGAGCTATGATGAGGCCACTGCATTCCAGCCTGGGTGATGGAAAGAGATCCTGTCTCAAAAAAAAAAAAAAAAAATACTGACTGGACTGAAATGGAAAAAGGACCACTATGCATTATTGTTGGATATAAAAGCAAGCAAAAACAAAGGTAAAAGATGAAGGAGATTAGGACAACATATCTGCAATATATGTAACAAAGGATTAGTATCCAGACTATATAAACTGTTCCTGCAATTCAATAAGAAAAAATGACAAAAAATATGAATAGAGAAGAAAAATGCAAATGGCCAATACACATGAAATAATGTTCAATCTTACCCGTAATCAGGGAAATACAAAACTGCATACAATTTTCAACAGTCAGGTTTGTAAAAGTTAAAAAGTTTGACAGTATGAAATGCTGATGAAAAATTAGCAAACAGATACTGCCAGTGAACGCATAAACCTGCATAGCCACTTGGAAAGACAATTTTAGCACTATCAATTAAAACAAAAATTATGCAGTCCCTATGATATAGCAGAGGATTTTTATTTTGTACTTTACACCATCTCATCTGTTTATTTTCTTATTTTACAAACAACCTAGTTGGTTTTCCATTTGTTATAATAGAAAATTTCAAATATATACAAAAGTAGGTGAAATGTATTACTTATAGCAGTTTTTGAACACCAGTAGACAAATTTTTAAATAAAGGAAACCTCAAATTCTTCAAAAACAAAAACCAGCCAAACAAACAAAAAAAAACCCTCTGTGCCGACAATATGTAAGGATCTGTGTGTTGGACCTGAAGTCACAAAGGTCTCTGTTCTCAAAGGGCTAATAATCTAGTTGGGAAAAACAGAATATGAATGATATATAATCATAACTTACCATATATTAAATATTAAATAGCTGATTACAAAAGTTCAAAGCGGTGATACACACATTTGGAAGAAAAGTCAAATGCTAAGGGCCGAGTAGATGTAGAAGCAGCATTTAATATATAGCCCATCATTTTATTTTATCCATTCAATATTCTAAGATATACTAAGCATGAAAAGCAACTTGCCTACCCAGAACCAAATCTATAGGCATTTCAGGTAAAATTCTCTGTCTACTCAGCAGCAACTAGAGATGAAGTGAATAAATTCTGAGCTCTTTCTCATGGCTTACAAAGCCCTAGGAGATCTAGCCCTTGCTTACTTGTCCCTCACCTTGTGCCATTTGCCTCCTTGCCCTCCACACTTCTGTCACACCAGCCTCCTTTCAGCTCCTCAAAAATACAAATTCCTCCTACCCTAGGGCCTTTGCCTATGCTGTTCCTGCAACCTAGAACACTATTTCACCCTGTTTTTCTCATGACCGAGTCCATGTCATTTTTCATGCCTCAGTTTAAAAGTAATCTCCTTTGAAAGGTCTTCCAAAAATCTTAAGAAACCTTAGGTTTCCACTTCTTTGACTTATTCTCTCTTGGCATACCTTGTGTCTTTCTTCATTACACTCTGTACAATTTGTAACTATTTATTTGTTGTTTACCTTGTTTATTGTCTGTCATCCCATCCCCATCCCCAGAGTTCAGGGACCAAGTCTGTTTTATTTACCAGGACGTGCCTGGCATACAGTAAATGCTGAAAAACAACCGTTGGATGGATGGATCAAAGGATGGACGGATGGACTGAAGAGAGGGAGGGAGGGATATTATATAATATAAATGAAATAAGAGTTTAATTCAATTTAGTTCAATCACAAGTGACTGAGCACCACGTCAAACAATGGGTTAGATGCCAGGAACATAATGATGAACAAGAAAGGGTTCCTTCTACTCTCAAGAAATTCAAAGTTCAACTGAATTTATGGTTTGGAATAACTGTCTTTTTAAGGACAAATATGGGTCTGACTTAACTACAGCAAGAGATCTCAGAAATACCTTGATTTTCCAGGCTCCCTCAGTGTATAATCTCATGAAATTCAACATAAAATTCAAATAATGTATTCAGGAAACAAGGAGGCATTTCTAGTTAAGCATGAACACAAAAAAACCTCCTTTTCTCCTGCAGATTCTGGTGGTAATCTTTAATAGCATTATCTATCTATGACATACAAAGCCACTAACTAATTTCTTCTAGAAGATGAAAATGGCCAATATACACTTTGGCCCATTCTTACCTCTGAGCTGGGATGGGAAGATTCTGTGGTTTTTTTTAACCAAAAAGAAAAGCTGGCTTGAATTCTTTATTTCTAACACTACAGTTGCTGTTCTAGATAAATTTCTTTACCATCAATAGCTTAAATATGTTAACTATGACTAGGGCACTTTGAATTTGTTATATTGTATAGTTGCTGAAAAAAAAGAGCAGTTGCACACATCCATACACATGGAAACAAAGATCAGACTGAATCACAGAATAAAACTAATGCCTAACAAAACTCATACAACAATGTCTGTAATATAGTAAAATGCGCAAGTATTGCTCTAGGGCAGCATAGGCAGTGTAATTTAGGGAGACACAAAATGTGTGCCCCACCATGGAGACTGAAATACTTCCCCTCCCAGTGAGAAAGAAAGTCAAGCGATTCAAGGATGAAACAGACCTGGACAAAGCAATTGCCTCAACAGCATAATTAGCTGATGGCTCAGAATGTTTTCTAATTCAATTACCAGCCCTATTTATCAGGGCTGGGGAGGATTGTGCTGTGGAGATTTAAATCTGCTCTTGCTGACGTCAATAGACAACTGGCTGCCAGTCCCTGATGTCACCAGTTCAGCAGGCACAAATGGAAATGCTGGGTCAATTTTTCATTTTAAAAGAAAAATATTCTACTATTCAGGTTTTCTCTTTTATTTTTATTCATCTATCTAATCCATCCATCCATGCATACAATCATCCACACAAATATCCCCTATATAAACCTGTAATCTAAACCCCACTGCCAGTTGTCCTTCCAGTTGGGGCTTTTTAAAGCTGCGCCCGCCCCCCCCCCCCCCCCCCCCCCCCACCCACACCCACACCCCCCCCCACCCCCACACCCCCACACCCACCCCCCCACACACACACACACACACAATTCAAGGGCTGACGGAGCCATCTGTGCCTG